>JASDQU010309434.1:149475-167997 GCA_032191745.1 Picea mariana
ATATTCAACGTTGTGGATTTGTACCCTTACAGAGCTGAAGAAACAGGAGCGAAAGATGAGCAGAAAGAAATTCAATGGACAAAACAAATGCCTGTAGTTGAAAATCCACAAATGGAAAGAATAATTGACAAGAGGATTAGCAAAAAGACCAGGAGAAAAGAGTATTTTGAATACTTGGTCAAATGGAAGGGACATCCAGTTGAAGATGACAATTGGGAGAATGAAGAAGAAATTCAAAATCATGGACAAACCGTGCAAGAGCTCATGAATAGGAGTTCATGAAAATTTTCAAGCGAGGGAGTATGATGCAGGAGCATTGTAAGCAACAAGCCAAGCAAGCAACGTAAAAGGCAGAAGACAGCTGGAAAAGCACCAACGCATATTTTTTAAATGTTTTGAAAAATTAATGAAGTGGATATTAAAGTGATAGTTGGGGGAAGCATACTTACACTTATATCTTAGAAATTGTAAAAAAATCTTGAGCACTGCTCTCATCTGTAGAATGTAAAGGCATTTATACGTAATTAATGAAAGTAGGTAGATTTAAATTCATAGATTAGATAGTTTAGAGAGTAGGAGGGAAAACGGATATAGACACCCTCACCCTTGTATCATTGTAAAAATAGAGGATTATTCAGATTTCATAAGTTGAGAGCTGTAGCAGAGAGCTGTAGAGAAGAACCCATGTACAGGAGCACTTGAGTTAATATATGAAGCTTGACTTAACTTTCATGGTGTTATGATGCTTACTGTTTACATTTGTTGAATGGTATGTTTACAGTTGCTTTGTTTCTCTACATGCATTTGTTTCAATGTTTTGTTATGTGTATGATTTCATGTTGAGTGTATGAAGTCTGAGGGAGGAGAAGAATGAGATTCACTTGTTTCTCTTCCTGARAATTYCTGCAAGGAGTGCAGCGAACGTCCGMAAGGTGTGCATTGACAAGGGTATGCGTTTTATCTYAGAAATATCAGGAGAGATACCGTAGTTCTCATACATGAAGTGTGGATGAAGCACAGATTCATGCAAGGTGTCCGCAAGCTAGTTGAAGCCTTGAATTTTATAAATCGAGAAGGAAGGTTGAAGGACCACTATTGCAGGGAGTGCACAGGGTCGGAGATCCAAATAACCAGAGGTTATTTGAAGGTTTTCCGCAAGGAGTGCGAGTAGGGATCATTTTGAAAGCTTGAGTTTATAAGTGAAAGATCAGGAGGGATTTAACCTTTGAAGTGTTCAAAGGGAGACGAAGGTCAAAATCGTCTCATAGAAGCCGAGTTCAGGAGGGAGAACACTGAGTCGTTTGGACAGGGGTTATTGAGGAGTGCATCTGGTGGTTAGAATTATCTGTGGAGAACTCACTCAGTTGCAAGGACCGTAGGATCCAGAGGAGCTGCAAGGTGGTTAGGAGTTGGATGAATCCACCACCCTATCATCAAGAACTAATGTGGACCGTTGATCATGGTCTATCAAAGTCGTCATATCATTTTGGGAATTTGGGATCCGTAAGTTCAGAGTGCAGACCAAAATCCTTGGTCACTCTAAAACCCAAATCACGGAAAGGATTACTAAGGGTGAAATTTTGGTATTTCAGGGTTTGGCATACCGGAAACCCTGATGAGAAGGAGTTGGGGCCCTCTGCATTGAAAAGCCCAAATTCGTGAAACACGAAGTATCCTTGAAGGGCATTTCATCATTTCAGGGATCGTCATTTCGACATTTTTGTTGACAAGGAGTCGGGGCACTTCACACTGAAAACCACAAATTCGTGAAACGCAAAGTATTTTTAAGTGTTGTTTCAGCATTTCGGCATTTCGGGGTTTGGGAAACCAAGAAGGCACTGATTTAGAATCGAGAGTTTCAAACTCCCGGTTTTTGAAATCCCAGAAAGAGCCATCAATACATTTCGACATTTTGGGGTCTGGGAAGTAGAGGAGACAAGTAATTTTTGGAACCGAGAGTTTCAAATTCCCGGTACGCGAAATCCCGAAAAAGGGTCATTATTTCATAATTCGGAGAATCAGAAGGCAATAGGAAATATTGTTGGGTCATTCGCTCAAGTCCCGAAAAGCCAAAACAAGTGGGTGACCGGTGGCATGTAGCCTTCGCGTGGAGGAGTCAATCTTCGTTGACGTTTCAAATTTTGACGATTGTAAAGGCTGTGTCATAGCATCGAGAACCTCTAGCTCGTGAAACCTGAAATCTTTCGGGGCTTAAACAAAAAGGGTTTTAATTAACATTAACCCTTCGTGTGATTTGGAAAAGATCCTATGCGGATCTTGGCCCAAGGGCAGGGGGTCTGCATCACAACATCACATCTTTAAGTCTGACATTGATAATTGGTGGGAAATAAGGTGTGATGAGTTTATCTTTCAAGAAGATGAGCTACACCATAAAATTTTGAGGGTTGCATTTTACTACGAACATGTGAGAGACTAATACACAATCTTATGGATCTGATTTTCATAATAGGTCTTTCAGTGGCTCTAATTGTTATAAGAAGCATCGGAATTTAAAGATTGTGTCAAGAGAATATTTAATTGGACCATTGAGTAGCTAGAAACTCTACATAAGTTGGATCATTATATTTCTAGATATGTGCATTTATGGGTACAGGCTACCCTAGAGGGATGCATTATTGAATTTTCCACAGAGAATAACCAGTCTTTCTCAAAGGAAGAACTAGTATTTTACGTAGGAGCATGAGGAATATTTCTATGAGAAATCCTCATGTGGATCAAGATTTTTATAGTAGAAGAGGGAATGTTGTTGGTTCATTCGGTTGAAATGGAAGCATAAAACACTTGTGCATGAGTTGTGGGTGATTCATGCGAGGGTTCATGAGTTAGGATATGGAATTTATTGAGATATGGGAGGTTTTTGTGAGAAGAACGCCAGAGATGAGAAGGATCATAAAAGGTATGTGGTTATCAAAAAGAGGTGTATAAAACATATGTGAGATTTGATGAAGAGGTATGATCATTCGTGGAAGGAGATCGACTTTGAGAGTAGTCATAAAAGAGATTTAAATAAGTTTATGGAGTTGCAAACATGTGGAAGGATGGCTAGTCAATGATTGAAGGAGAATTTTGTATAGAAAGGTGAAAGTTTTGGAGAGAGTAGACGAGGTGAATAAAAATTGGAAGAATGGAAAAAGATAGGTGTCACCCCCAAGGAAAAAGATTCAACTATAACCTCTAAAGAAGTCATGGGAGGATCAGATCCTGCACCACCTAAAGATGTGAAGTTCCCTATAGGACCTCATAGATATGGCCTCCTAATGAGACCCCCAGGTTAAATAACCCCATCTTGAAGGCACAGGAACAACCCTTAGATCTCCCAGTCCCTCAACACAATTTACAAATCTAGTAAATTCTACACTAAATTCTCCCTTAATTTCAGTCATTCCTGATCATTCTAGTCCAACCAGTTTGAGTGGTAACAATAGTATTAGTGTTGCAATTTATTTATTTATATCACAACCAGGACTMTCATGATTCATATTAATAGGGTCCCTAATTCCATCAATGGAACATTACCACACTGATTCCCTCACCCGATACCCATAATTTTGGGGTAAATGGGGTGAAGACGTCCAATAACATTGGTTCTTTTGTGAGCCTATCCAAATGTCTCACAAAACTTTAGATGTGAACAAACTAGTTGAGTTCCAGACCATGTTAAGAGGTAGAGCACTAAAATGGTATATGAAATCCATTGAACCATGGAATCCAGAAGGGAAACCATTTCCCTTAATTCAAGTGAAACAAAAGTTTATAGAATAATTTTGACTACCCCAATCTGAGAAACAGGCTCTCTATGAACTATTGGAAATTAAGCAGAGAGATGGGGAATATTCTTGGGAATATAATCAAAGGTTTCAGGATGCAATAGGGAAATTATCAAACCCCATCCATGAATACCACTAGCAAAAATGGTTCATTCAGGAACTTTTATCATTAACATGAATCCCTTTAACCTAGTAGAGGATAACCACTTTGGCAGAATCCTTAGAATAGATTATGAAAATCAGGGCAATAATAAGATATCCTAGAATATTGTGGGTGATAATACTACCTGATGACTATAATATTGTGCAACTACAAGGCCAAATATCCACAGTAACTAATAAAATTCAGGAACTAACCATTTCTAGAGTAGGCCGCCCACAAGTATCGTGTATACACTAACGCTCATACAATGACAAAATGTCCTAGACTGAGAGGTGGATGACCCCCTCCACAACCGATGGTGCCTCCACCAGTAGGACCATCAAGAGGGGTTGCACAAGTTTCTTCTATAGTTCCATACCATGGTCCTGTATAGTACAACACCTTTCAAAATAATCAAGGAAGTTAGAACAATGAATACTATAAAATTTGTCAAAGTCATGAGCATTCCCATTGACATTTCCCAATCCTACAAAAATATACCCCTATTACAAACAAAATTTAAAATGAATTTTGTGGGTCCCCAAATCACCCCATGAAGAATTGTTGTGCTCTTGATGCTCTTGTGGACAAACTTGATCAGTATGCATTTACAATCGATGAATCTCCTCAAGGATTTGCAGGAGGAYGCATAGGTGGAGGAGGTTTCAGAGGTGGATCAGCTAGCAGAAGAGGGAAATATCAKTGTTATAATTGTGATGATCGTGGAAGTGGGAAAATCACRAAAGGTAGAAACATAGTGATTTGATTAATTATGAGCCCCAACCTGTCACTGAAGAAAAGGCGCCCAATATTGATATAWTTACTAGAGGATGAACAATAACTGGTGTTGATGCTAACCACTCAACTCAAAGTAATATATGTAAGGTAGTACTGAAATATGTTAAATATGACCTCGTTGTAATTATATCAAGGAAGTTAGAACAATGAATACTATAAAATTTGTCAAAGTCATGAGCATTCCCATTGACATTTCCCAATCCTACAAAAATATACCCCTATTACAAACAAAATTTAAAATGAATTTTGTGGGTCCCCAAATCACCCCATGAAGAATTGTTGTGCTCTTGATGCTCTTGTGGACAAACTTGATCAGTATGCATTTACAATCGATGAATCTCCTCAAGGATTTGCAGGAGGATGCATAGGTGGAGGAGGTTTCAGAGGTGGATCAGCTAGCAGAAGAGGGAAATATCATTGTTATAATTGTGATGATCGTGGAAGTGGGAAAATCACGAAAGGTAGAAACATAGTGATTTGATTAATTATGAGCCCCAACCTGTCACTGAAGAAAAGGCGCCCAATATTGATATATTTACTAGAGGATGAACAATAACTGGTGTTGATGCTAACCACTCAACTCAAAGTAATATATGTAAGGTAGTACTGAAATATGTTAAATATGACCTCGTTGTATAGAACCAATTCTTTAATGATGTTGYGCAGATGTTCCGACGAATTTCTAATACCGCAACACTGATGGTAGCAGAACCAAGTTTTGTGTTGCAACCCAACCATGCAGAAAATTTGGTTGCTTAGAAGGATTATCGAATGGGACCACAAATSATTATTGACTTGTGGCTCTGATTATTTTCTTACATTTAGGATGACGAACAACTCATGAATGAGTTTCTGAACACACTCAAGGGGACTTTAGAGACTAAAKGGATCCCAGAGGAGTTAATTGTTGCTAATCTCACAGAAATAAATACAATTTGGTTTCAAAGAAGGAAAACAAAGATTTGGAAGGGAATTCATACTAAATACTCACATCGATGGCTATGATATTAGMGATGGTATACTAGATTTGGGGTCTGATCTTAACATACTACCCAATAAGACTTGGGAAGGCTTGGGTAAGCCCAAGCTCTTCTATTCACCTAGTCAGTTCTGTATGTCTAATCCGTATTGTATATATCTGGTTGGGAGGCTACAAAATGCTGAGGTAGATTTAGCTAAAGTAAATATGATGGAATATTTTGAATTCATAGAAATCATAGTGGAAAACAACCCATACCCAACACTATTAGGCATTGAATATTCTTATGAGAATTTCATTTTCATAGACCTTAAAAAGGAAGTCATGAATTTTGAAACAGATGGAATGAAAGTAACCCAACCAGTAGAACCTTACCAAGGCCATTGATATAAGGATCTAGTCGAAGAAAGTATGGAAGAATATTCCTTGGATAACCTATACACTCCGACTATAGAGAAGTGTGAAGACTATAATAATCATACTTTAGATGGCACATTAATTTGGAAGAATATTCAATCTGCAGGTGAAGTTTTAGAGGTTTCTTTTAAAAACTAACAACATGGAAGATATGAAAACTTCTCATGATGTTCCATGACTATTAGAGCTCTTGGGTGGATTGGATCAGAGGTTAGATAACACCATGTTTACAATGGCAGTTCATATTTATGTAGCTTTCTTGTTGAGTTGGAGGATAAAGTTGCACCAGAGAAAATAATTCATGTAATTAATGTTGTGTTAATATTATCTTCAGCTAGATGGTGGGTCACCCACAAGGATACTTTATAATCTTGTGATGAAGCAAAGTGTTCCATCCAACATAGCTTTATTCCCCCTTCATAGGTTACTCAGAAAAATATGTAACAAGAACCCAAATAGTCAGACGTCAATGTTGGTATCATAAAATGGGTTTTTTATCCAAGGGAACATGTTGTGCATTGTATTCAAGTATAGGAAGTTGCACAACTACCTTCTCAATTTTGGGTACATCAATTTATTGATTCTTCAGAAAAAATTCCAACTTCTTGGTATGCACATGAGGACACTCAATGACAAACCACTTGTTGGGAAATATTTCAAAGACATTTCTTCCTAGACTTCATATTCTTAGATAAGCCCCCTTAAATCACTCTAGCTTTGCAATAGATTAAGAAAATGTTTTTTACTAATGAATTTAAGCCTATACATCATCAAATCGTCTATCCCTAACATGAATACCTCCTTCATCATATCCTTTTCTCATCCTCTGCAAGAATACCCATGGCTTGTCTTAATGTTGATAAAGACCTAGAAGATCCCAATGACCTTGAGAAACTTAGGCATTTGACATTTCAGGAATTTGAAGGGACTCGGGAGGTTAAAGAAATTATTCTAAATAATGTTAGTAGTTCTTATACAAAACCTCTAAAGTTTCAAAAATTAAATATATGGACTGTTGACCACCCTAAGCTGGCATCCATTGGAGACTATTGGCTTTAATAGACCATGACCAAGATGCAAGCTCTGTTGTGGGAATATGAAGACTTGTTCCCTACAAAATTTTCATAGTTAAACAGGATTAAAGGATTCTTAAGGGAGATGAATATATAACTCAATCCAGTCTCAAAACTGATCAAACATAGGACATATCGGTTTAATCCCAAATTTAAAGAGAAACAAAAGAAGAAAATTGATAGAATGTTGGCAGTTGGGCTCATTTTTCCAGTAGATGAGGCTGAGTGGATCAATCCTATCATAATCCAAAGAAAGAAGGGTACTGAGGATATACATGTTTGTGTGGATTATAGGAGCGTGAATGTTTCATGTGTACATGATCCCTTTCCTACTCCCTTTAGCATACAGATTTGTTCTCTGGGTACCATCAAGTCCAAATTACAGAGGAAGACAACATGAAAACTACCTTCAGTACAAGTGGGGATCCTTTGTCTACAATGTTATGCCTTTTGGGATAAAGAATTCCCCAGTGGTGTTCTCTAGGATAGTAGTTGTGGCATTATGAAGCCTCATGCATACATTTCTTGAGGTTTACTTGGATTATTGGACTATATACAACTTACTCAAGGAGAACATTTGTCACTTATGACTAATGTTGGATCACTGTCTCCAGCTAAAAATTTCCCTTAATTTAAAGAAGTTTATTTTTTGTGTACCATTTGGGATTATTTTGGGACATATCATTTTTCGAAGAGTATTGGTAGATCCAGTGAAGTTTGTAGTCATTCATAATATGAATCCTCCTACCATGGTCAAGAAGTTGTGAAATACTCTAGGCCATAGTAGATATTATTGTTGATTTATCAGGAGTTACGTGAGTATTGCAACATCGTTGGAACAAATAATAAAGAAATATAAAGGGTTTCTTTGGACTCTAGACTATAATGAGGCCTTTCACATATTAAAAGAGAAGTTGAGTATTGAACCTATTTTGGATTATCCTAACCAGAAAATTGAATTTCGTGTGCATATCTATGCCTCTACGATAGCGCTAGGCATTATTCTCACGCAACCAAAGGAAGGAAACTTGGATCATCCTATCTACTTTTTTAGTCGCAAACTTTCCCCGRCTAAACGAAACTACACTAAAACTKAAAGGGAATGAAACTACATTAATGGCAGTTCATACATTTATGGATGACATCACCTTGTTGGATGGTGATTTCCAATGGAAGTGGAAGAAATCATTCTTTCCCCTATGGGACATCACGTTGATGAATTTGTGAGACTTGTTAGTGTTCARCACCATTGGAAAAGTCATCAAATGTAAAAACATTATTACCAGTTGAGTCCAGAATAACAAAATTTGGTTGGAAAATGGATTTACCATACATGTCGAAGAAATCCATCAGTTAAAACACTTTTCGGTGACGGGTCAAAATGTAGTATAAGGCTTCCAGGGGTCATGGATGACATGAAGAAGGGTACACTCAGCCTGTATGATATAAATGACACTCGTTGACGAGGTCATGACACTTTGATTGAGCCCATTAATGATGCACAAATATCTTGCACTCTTATATAGACATTCATGAGTGGACCAAATACTTCATGTACAACTACTTCCTCATCATGTTTGTGATGTGGAAATGGTGACCACCCCAAGGTCGATGAATCTCCAAAAGTTTTGATCAACGAGTTGCCAAGTTATTTGATTCTTGGCATGCTTGCACGTTGGTCAACAATATTTCCTATCACAATGTTTTTTTTTCATAGTGGCACAATGAGATGATTAGTGTTATTCAAAGGCTCAGGATCCCATAGGGGATCCTCAAAAAACATACTCAACACATTTGGTTTGGTATGAATTGCAACCACACTTTTGTGTAGCCATTAAGAGCTACCCCAAAACTGTTTCATATGAATCCTCTTCCATTCTATTTGATTGCAGTTGTGTTTGAAAATGAGTTCAAGGGATGGCTATGGGTGATAACAGAGGAGACACCGATGGGTATTTCCTACACCATGTCGGGAATTTTGTAAAGGTCCACTCCTGCAAAGACATCAGTTATAGGCCCTAGCATGATTAATATAAACCGTACACCCTTCATCTCAGAGGAAGAAGTCAATGAAGGTGAAGAGGAAGAGTTTCCAAGAGACACAATTCATATTTTGTTTTCCTATTTTTTTTATGATGCCACTATATCAGGTAAGCAATTTCGAGAATTCCTTACTTCTATTTTTCCTCAAAAGAAGTTGTGTACCAAGTCCCTGTCCAAATGAAACGTTGATCTTGTAATCACTAAGGAAATCCCCATTTTATCCCATACACCTCAATCCCACTCCACTCCACTTCCATCATATAAAAATACCCCTCATTTTCATACCACTCCACCCTGGATGTGCACTAAACATTCCATCCCATTCACTTCACCATCTACACTTGCCATCATACACATTATTGATGAGCCTCTCATGCATCTCCACTCTACCACTATCGTCGAAGAATCCACCAAACCATCGAATGGTGGGATCACAAACCTCATTCCCATGCATTCATCATCTCTGACCCATAACCAAGTTGACATAGTCTTGGCAGAATCTACTTCCCATCCCACCAAAACTATTGGTACCACTGCTCCATTCCTATCCACTTCTCCTCAAAACCTGGAATTCCAGGTCCTCCTAAACATAACCCTAGAAACTACCTCTCATCCACATCTAGAGACAGGGCCTGAAACACAAATTATGAAGGATGAGGACCCTCCATAAGACTAGCTAGACAACTAGGATGAAACTAAGTCAGTGCATAGCACTAATTTTGTCAAAGAACAAATTATGCCTATGTTACATACACTCAACAACAATGAGCTATCCTAAAGATCTTCTTGGAGAACACAAAGGTGATTTCAATGCTTCTTTCAAAAGTCACAAATTGGATTGCATGAAGCCTCCACACTCACTTACCTACCCTAGATGGTGTTGGTACCCCATCTTTTCCAAGCGTTCTATTGCAAGTGGTCAATTGTTTGATTTGTGACCACCATTGGTTTCCTTTTTCACCAGTGGAGAGATGTCCACATGGGATACACCACAGGTCATGCACCTTATACTATATTCCATTGAACAACTAGAGAAAAGGATCACAATAGTAGAGCATACTAATAAATATCTCACATAGCAAGTAGAATCCTTGATAGAGTCTGTCATTGTAGCCACTGTAGCCAAAGTGTATGAGTAAAGGTTGCAAGTACAAGCTAAATCCACTGTCATGACAATGTCAGACAGAATTATCCACGTCTGGCCTACTTTTTGACAAAGTGTAGTTGATCTACCAGAGGACATCATCCCATTCGCACCTGCTGACAGGATTAGACTTGTTGCATATGATTGGATGCAATTAGCAAGGAGAATTGACAATGTCCAGTAGAAGTTGGAAGCCATCAGGCTTAAATAACATGAAAAACTTAAGGAAATTCTCAAAAATATCAACAATGTTATTGAGGAGGGTGATAATTCTCACACATCTCTTCATCAACGAGCCAGTGAGTGTAGCCATCTCTTTGAGTTGGTTAAAAATTGGTTCGACTTGTTAGAGCAATGGAACAAACCAATACAGGACCTTAGGGCATAGATAAAACAAAGGAAGGAAGAATTCTAAGAAATCACAAATCCTGTGGAGAAAACTGTGATTTTTTTGCAGATCCTAGAAGTTGATGAATTCCTCGACACTATGTATCATTTTAATCAGGATGCAAAGAAAGAAATCATGGATTTCAAGCTAGTCATGAAATAGATGTATGTCAAAATGTAGTAACTTGATTATGTTTTATAATCTGAGACAAAAACACATCTGGCCACAAATCCCAAAGAGCCTGGTGTGGATGTAGCACAAGAGGTTGTTTGAGGAGCTTCCATTTTGTTGTTGAAGTTGTAGGATAAATTTGTCCAATATGATAGTTTTAGATAGCGGGAGGTGCAGATAGTACATAAGTTGGACCCTTTATTTGAGGGGGAACACAGTAAGAAGGAAGAAATTTGAGTCGGGACAAGTCAACGATTGTGGTTGGGGCATATTGGGCCCTCCATTTTTGAATACTTCCCAGTTTTGAAAAAATATTAAATTTTTGAGGAAAAATATATCATATCAGCGAGAGATCTAAGTGGTGGAAAGATAACCGCCAGTATGTGAGCAAGTAAAAAAATCATGCACTAGTTGGAAGAGTGGCAGAAAGAGGTAGAAACTTTGAGCACATGGGAAAATGAAGTGGAATCAAGAAAGTATACGAGAAGAATCAATAAGCGACAATGAAAACAATACAATTCAAGAATTTTGTAATGGGAAATGTTTATTAGTTGTGAGTTAGTTGCAAAATTATTATGTGCTCTAAGACTATTGTTTCTATAGTCCTTGTCGCTCTTTCTTTGTAAAAATATATCACCATTATTGAGTCTTGTGTGATAAGATATTATGAATATGTTTTGGGACAATTGTTCATTGGATCATGAAGTGCATTGTATAAGCTATGATATACTCCTTGTACTCGGGGGATTGTGAACTTTGAGACATTGATAATATGAAGGATCTTTTGGGCCCTAAAACTTTGGTTCTGATGTGCATGAATTTGTAATTTCCCCTTTGTGCTATTTATTTTGTAGTATGTATTTGATATTCTATCTTTATTTCCAAGAATCTCTTGATGCATAGACTTGTCTTTATACTGCGCAACATGGATTATCTTATGCATAAATTGGTCTAGAATTCTAATAATATAATATTTCCTTATTCAAGGATGGATATGTATTGTATTTCATTAGATATGATGGTGTGTCCTCACTAACTCACTTTATCACACATAAGTCTCAGCTACGCTTCAGGTGATGCATTCTTCCCTTGTAGAAGGTTGAATATGCTAGCACTACTAGACTACAACAGTATCTTTGTTGGTAACATCTAAGAACCCCGATCTCTATTTTTGCACCAACACTTCCACTTAAACTACCTAAATCTGCTACCTTATAAAGGACAACACCTAGTAAACAATGTGTTGGTGCTTTTAAAACTTTTAAGCATCGATGTGTTCTATTTAACCAATCACATCATTAAAAAATGACACAAGAAATATAACTGAGCGGTGCAACCAGTTTARACAAATGGTTTGGGGAAATTAATATCTCTACACCAGAAGAGATATTGATCAATTGAACATTGCAGTGTGTTTCCTTTGATGCCCCATGCCTGATGCTCTACTATTCACAACAACTCGTTAAAAAAAAATGATSATGCTTCAATTACACGATCACACCGGTGCATTCCTAGTAACAAATCACACCCATTAATTTTCAATGAATCAATATAATAGAGTGTTGGTCATACTGACAAAAATTTCACTAGTACGTTATACTATATTCCACACCATTAAACATCAATCTGATTCTCTAAAAACATATCGCATTGGTACTTTCATTTAGTAAAATTGCACTGTCATGAACAAATTTCATAAAAAATGGGTCGGTGGTGCATTTGTGTTAACCAAACACACCATTGCATGATGTTGTTTCATTGGACGCCTGGTAATTGGTTCTCTTGACAATAGAATCCACCACTAAAAACCATTTTAGTGTTCTGATAGCATGGTTGCACCGTTGCATTTATATTAACACATCACACTTTGTAAGTTGATATACATCAATTTCACTTCTATGTGCACTTGGATCCAAACAACACACCGGTAATGTAAACAGCATGACACTGAGTTGAATTTTCACAAATTATTAGCGTGGTGTGTCTTATGGTAAGCACCACTAAGATKCTAGAAGTGTGCCAATTGAGATAAATGCACCAATGCACTCTATTAATCGAATCCATTTAMAATTTTTTGAAACGAAAATTTTCCTCTCTGGTGCATCAAATAACTAAAATGCATTGGTGATGTGTACTACAAGACAACAAGCAAAATACATAATAATTTACCATATCAGTTTGTTTTATGGGATTCCTCGTTATTGGTGCACTATAATGAAAACACACTGGTATAAATTCATACAAATATGAAATGGAGTGTCCACGTGTTACCTTAAACAAAATGCACTAGTGCAGTTAAGTAATATGTACTGGGAAAAATAGTTTAAAAATTATCATTCCAGTGTGTCTTTTAAAACGAGCATGTTAATGGTGCATCAAGCAAAGACAACACATCGATTAAAATTTCCTAGTGCTCAAACTAGCATATAGAGTTTGTTTGTTTAATATAACCAAGCACACAACATGGATTAACATTAACCAAGTATACAACAATGGTGCATTCCGTAGAACCAATATCCCCACGTTACACACTTCATATGTGAAATTTCATCGCAGGTCATTTTGTATGACAACCCTTAACTGGTGCACAATATATTGATTCTTGACTAACAATGATGCATTAGTGTGTTATGTTTAACCAATCGTTGTTCGGTTCCTTGTGCCTGATAAGGAGCACTGGACACAGTGCATATGTTTTTTTTAATAGCACCAATTACTTTTTCACTTTTTTGCAAACATAAACTAATTTCATTTTTTGATAAATACAAATTGGTTATATATCTTTGTGTTTTATATTTTAAATTCCTTTTATCTATATTTATGTGCTTAAAATGGATTTTATGTGAAACATATACACCGATGATGTTGAGCACAGTATAAATAGTAGAAACTAGAAGAAAAAAAAAATAGTTCACAAACTACATATCCAAACCTCCACAATTAAATTTTATGGAGTTTTTGCTTTGCATAGTGTTGTGTTCGCTTTGCCACTTGGGTGAGAAAAAATAGGACCCTTGATAGCTTAGTTGGACTAGCTAAACAACACAAAACAATATTTAGCATATTAGTGAACTTGCAAACAATGAAACATAAACCAAATCAAAATAAAATGATAAACCCAAAAACATGAATAAAACAACTATCAACAAGAGATACAAAATATTGAGCACAAAGAGTTGGTCTCCAATAAACACTAGTCTTCTTAATTCGAGAACACCAAGAGGATAAATATGTGTAATGATCCCAAGCCAATTCGTTTTCTTGAAACCACTAACTAATACTAATGTGTTTATTAATTATTTGGTTATGCAGGTAGTTGTCGATATTTCGGCCTTAAGGTTTATTTAAGTTATCCTGTCATAGTTCATACAAGATCTACTCAATACATGCAAGATCACCTATGTGGAAACACAAGCATAGATCTGACCTTTATTGTGAAAAAGCATGAACTTGATACAATATAGAGAAGATCTGGAATGGTCCTTAGATGGATCCAATAGATAGATGATATGAGCTGCTACAAAATGCTCCCGACAATACAAAATAATCCTCCAAAACCTAAATACAATGTGAAGACCCAAGGTTCCAACAACAAGTGAACATTCAAACCCCCTAGGCTGCTAGTACATCCTACTGGTACATCTTACTAGATGATAAGAGGCCAATATTTTGGCCCAACTGAATGAGATGTCCAAACTGTGCCAAAATCCACTAGAATGTAGATCAGGACCAGGGAAACCTCTCCCGAAAGTCTGAAGCTCAAATACTCAATCCTCCTCCTCCAATGGCTGAAACCCTAATACAACTTGCACCCTCCTGAAGCCCTGAACAACTTAATAATTAGTTCTGTATGAGGAACACCTCCAAAACCTCTGAAACTCTCTAGGATGATAGATCGGGATGTGATAACCCCTTAGGAGACGTTTCAGGTTCAGATCCTAGGCAGAACTCCCTAGATCTAAGAAATATTGAATCACAAGACGTCCTCCTTGCCTCAAGGTCATCTCTGTCTGTAGATGAATATTTGATGGAGATAACTCTTCAAGAAATCCTCTAAAATGTTGGTCCAGGACCTGCAAACAGAACACAAATGATGGAATACCCCAAGGCTCTCCCAATTGGATGGATCGAACTCTTCTTCAATATATGGTGTGCCCCTACTAGAAATCTCTGAATAGTACAACCCTACTACTCTCCTAAATCGAGAGATGGATCTGTGATGAGTGTAGAATGGTGTGGGTGGAGTATTTCATCCCCGAGACCAAGCTTGGAAGAATATGAGTGGGTATTTCACCACTGATTTGTTCACAAGGGTTTGTAACAACAAAACCCTCAAACTATATGCTCAAGACAATCCACAAGCAAATACCAAAATCCAGAATGAATGAGAGGTGCGCCCTAGCCTTCTCTTTATACTTTTCTTCTATTTCCCTATTGAGTTATGTTAACTCCTAGAGTTAACCCTAACTCAACCTCGAGTGCTTCTATTTCTTCATTGAGTTATCTTTTTACTCCTTTTTCTCTTTTTATTAAGTCAACTTAAGAATATAACCTTAGTTTGGTTGATATTTCCCCTCAGTGTGAGACTATGGCCTACTGGGGATGCCTAGGCCACTAAGTCCTCTCAAAACCTTTTCATCAAGAGGTGGGGGACATTACAGTCTCCCCTGCTTGAAATTTCTTGTCCCCAAGCAATTCCAAACCTGTCTCCCATACCATTTGTTCATTCTCCCACGTGGCATCCTCAATGGGTAGATCTTTCCACCTGATCAAATACTCCTTGATGCTTCTCTTCCTGAGCCTCTTCTCTCGAACCTCCAGTATCTCTTCTGGAATAAACATAAACTATCCTTCTTCATCCTTGGGAGGTAGTGTCTCCATGGGAATGATGTGGTGGCCGATGGCCTTCTTCAGGCAGGATACATGGAAGACGTTGTGTATTCGGTTGCCCTATGGAAGCTCCAGCTCATAAGCTACAACCCCTATCCTTCTATTGATCTTGTAGGGTCCAAAGAAGCGTGGTTCTATCTTTTCTTCTCTGCTTCTTTTTATAGAAGCCTATCTATAGGTTTGAAGCCTTATATAGACTAAGTCACCAACCTCAAAAGTACGCTCCACTTTGTTCTTGTCTGCTTGGACCTTCTGCTGGTTGTGTGCTCTATGTAGATGATCCTTCAACTCTCTAAGGATGTCTTGGCTCTATTGTACCCAATCCTATACCATTGTTTCCCTGCTATCCCCAAAGGCAATCTCCACAATGGATATTGGATCATAGTTGTATAAGGCTCTTAATGGTGTCATGCCTATGGCTACATGATGGGTGGTGTTGTAGCAGTATTCTCCCAAGTGAAACCATCTGACCCATACTTTCTGTTGTCCTGCTATGTAATTTATGAGGTATACTTCCACCCATTTGTTGACTATTTTAGTCTGACCATCTGTCTGAGGKTCATAGTTGGTACTAGGGGTCAAGGTCATGCCAACTAATTTGAACAATTCCTGCAAAAACGTACCCATGGACCTGCTATCCCTTGTAAGTTTCAAACCTGCGAATTAAAGCAATGCATATAGATTCTTAATCAAGACAAAAATTAATCAATGGCTCATACACAGACTACACAGAGATTTTATACCAGAAACCCTCAACCAGGAAAACCTTTCTTATATTCATTATATCAAATTTCACCATTCACCATACAATATATACAATTCTTTTAGGTATTCTGTAGATACCAAAGCCCTAATCCCTTAATCCGAGATTAATATACAAATCCACAAAAATAGAAAAAAACCTACACACACCCACAATTGTTGTATCTGACGCGCCCACACACACCCACAGTTTTTGTATCTAACGCAGGTGTCATATCTGACGTGCCCACACACACACCCAAGCAAAGAATATAACACATACCCAACATCCTCCCACTTGTTGTTTTCTTTGCATCCAGGGGTCCAGGGGATTATATAGTCAACAATCCAGGGCAGCAATGCCCATTGTTTCTCTACACCAGGGGAACTTTTCTATGCTCACATACTTTGTCAATGAATTTGCAACATTCTTCAAAGTGTCAACCTTTTCCAGCAACACCTTCTTTTCCTCAACCATGTCTCTCACAAAGTGATACCGAACATCAATATGCTTTGTCTTCGAATGATAATCTGGGTTATTTGCCAGGAATATTCCACTCTGACTGTTATAGTATAATCTCACTGCTTGTTGTACCAACCCAATACCTGAACACAATCTTTGTAACCATACTTCTTCCTTGCTTGCATGAGTGGCTTCCATGTATTTAGCTTCTGTAGTTGAGAGTGCCACTACAACTTGTCTTTTTCTCATCCAACTGATTGCTCCTCCAAATAGGTTAAACACATACCCACTTGTAGATCTTCTGTGATCCATATCTCCAGCCCATTCTACATCAACAAAGCCATGTATGTCCACCACTCTTTATAATCCTAGTCTTCCTTGGTAGCACAATCCATAACTGGTGGTCCCACAAAGATACATGAAGACCCTCTTTACTATTGTCTAATGCTCCTTCCATGGTTTTGACATATACCTTCTCAAAACTCCCACTGCATGTGCAATGTCCATTCTAGTACAAACCATTGCATACATCAAACTACCAATTGCACTGGCATATGGAACATGGGACATGTCCTCTTCTTCTTCCTATGTCTTGGGACACTGATCTGTAAATAACTTTACACCTATAGGAATAGGAACCTTGACCGGTTTACTTCCATGCATATTAAACCTCTACAATATTTTCTTTGATTCAACTAGAGTTTCTTGTTTGCACGATCTCTTTTAATCTCCATTCCTAGACTGAAGTTAGCAGCACCGAGATCCTTCATGTCAAATTTGGAGGATAGCTGCGATTTCACCTCCTTGATAACATCCATGTTATTTCCTACCAACAACATGTCATCAACATACAACACTACATAAATGAAGTGCTTACCAACCTACTTGGAATATACACAGTGATCAACCCTGCTTCTTATAACTCCAAATCCAAGGATGTATGTGTCAAATGTTTGGTACCACATCCTAGGTGATTACTTCAGACCATATAGTGACTTATTTAGCTTACAGACCAGCTCTTTCTTTCCCTTCACTACAAAGCCTTCTGGTTTCTTCATGTAGATTTCTTCTTCCAGATCCCCATGTAGGAATGTTGTCTTCACATCCATCTGTTCCACTTCAAGATAAAAAGCAGCAACAATAGATAAAATAAATCTAATAGAAGTTAACCTAACAACAGGAGAAAAAATCTCACCAAAGTCAATTCCCTCTACCTAGGAATAACCTTTTTCTACCAACCGAGCTTTGTATTTCTCCACTTTACCTTGTGCATTAAACTTCTTCTTGAACAACCCCTTGCTACCAACTGATTTTCTTCCAACTGGCAACTCAACTATCTCCCATGCCTCATTCTTATCCAAGGCATCCATTTCTTCAACCGTGGCCTTCTTCCAGAGTTTACTATCCTCTGAATTCACTGCTTCCCTGACAGTTCTGGGATGATCATCAGTAATAGATAAAGCAAAATTGGAATGAAAATCAGGT
>JASDQU010309434.1:169021-195613 GCA_032191745.1 Picea mariana
GGGACTTTGATTGATACAAATTCCCTAACTTATCCCATAGTTCCTTGGCTGTAGATTCTCCTGAGACATTCAACAACACTAAATCTACCAGGCAGAGTCAAATAGTACTCCTTGCTCTTCTGTCCAACTTGTCCCAATCTTCCTTCGACATATTAGTAGTTGGTGTACTGGTAGTTTGTGTACTAGTAGGTTGTGTACCAGTAGCCTGTGTGTTAGTAGACGATGTACCAATAGGCTGTGTACCAGGATCCACAATGATCCATTGTTCTTTGTCTACAAGAAGGTCCTCCATCTTGAGCTTCCATAGCTCAAATTTTTTACCGTTGAACTTCTCTATCTCGATTCTATATGAGCTCGCCATTCCTCTTTCTTTACTTGAATCTCCACTGCAAAAGCTCCCACTAAACCTAGGTTTATCACAGACCCAAGATAAACTTGATTTGTCAAGACTGAGCCAAACCATCAACAACAAAGGCATCCCTCTGAAGCCAAAAACGAGCTCTGATACCACATGTAAGTTTCAAACCTGCAAATTAAATCAATGCATATAGATTCTTAAGCAAGACAGAAATTAATCAATGGATCATACACAGAGTACAAAGAGATTTTATACCAGAAACCCTCAACCGAGAAAACCTTTATTATATTCATTATATTGAATTTCACCATTCACCATACAATATATACAATTTTTTTAGGTATTCTGTAGATACCAAAACCCTAATCCCTTAATCCAAAATTAATTTACAAATCCGCTAAAAATAGCAAAATCTGTAGACGCAGTTGTCATATCTGACATGCCCACACACACACCCATGAAAAGAATATAACACATACACAACATCCCTATCACTGACAATGGTCTTGGGTAGGCCGTGCAACCTGAAGACCTCTCTAAAAAATAGTTCGGCCAACTGTGTTATGCTGAAGTCTATGGCTATGGAGAAGAAGTGTGCAAACTTTGTCAACCTATCCACTACTATGAAAATGTAGTCCTTCCCCTGTGCTCTTGGTAAGCCAGTGATCAAATCCATGGATATGCTTTCCCACTTGTTCTCTGAAATGGGTAAGGGTTGCAGTAGTCCTGCTAGGTGAGTGTGCTCATCCTTGTTCTATTGGCATGTAGTGCACTCTTTGACATGCACAATCACATCTTCCTTGAGGCCATTCCATGAAAACCTCTCTCTCACCTGTCTGTATGTCTTACTAATCCCTTGGTGCCCTACCAATGGTGAGTTATGACATGCATGTAATACCTTGGCCTTGAAAGTCGATCCAGGAACCAAGAAAATTTGGCCTTTGTAATAGATGAGGTCCTTCACGATCTTTAAGTTATCATCCTGTATATGTCTATCCAATAGATGAAAAGTGAACTAATCCTTTGCATAATCCACCACCAAGTGGTCCTTCCAGTCAACTAACATGACTGACATGGAGAAAATGGATGGCCTCCTAGATAATGCATCAGCCACCGCGTTGTTCTTCCCTTTGACGAATTCAATGTCAAAGTCATAGGCCTGTATTTTTCTTACCCATTTTTGTTTCCTTTCATTCAAGTCCTTCTGCTCCAATAGGTATTTAAGACTGTTATGATATGATTTGACCAAAAACCATGCACCTACCAAATATTGCCGAAATTTGGCTAGTGCATGCATGATAGCCAACATTTATTTTTCATAAATGTTTTAAAGCAGCTCAGGACCCCTAAGTTTCCAGCTTTCATAGGCAAGAGGGTGCCTATTCGGAATCAATACGACCCCTATACTTTCCCTTGAGGCATCACACTCCAAGGTGAAAGGCAGGCTGAAATTTGGAAGGGCTAGGACTGGGCATGTGCTCATCACCTTTTTCATTTTCTCCATCGTAGCTTGAGCTTTTTCACTCCATTTGAAGGACCCCTTTTTATTCAAATCGGTCAAGGGTGCACACAATTGAGAAAACCCCTTGAAAAATTTCCTGTAGTGCATGCATATGCCTAGAAATCCCCTTAAATCTGTGAGTTTCTTAGGAGTAGGCCACTCCATAATGGATTTTGTTTTCTCCTGATGTACCTCTAGCCCCTTTTCTCCAATGATGTGTCCCAAGTAGAGTACCTCTGTCATCCCAAACTCACACTTGGATTCCTTAGCATACAATGACTGTTCCTCCATGATAGATAGGATTTGGTCCACATGCCGAAGGTGTTCCTCCCACGTCTTGTTGTAAATGATAAAATCATCAAAAAGTACTAACGAGTGTTTCCTCAGCTGTTTGTTGAACACATGGTTCATGCAAGATTGAAACATGGTTGGGGCATTGGTTAACATGAAGGGAATCACCAAGAACTCATAATGGCCGTAATGACACCTGAAAGCTATTTTTGAGATATCCTCCTCCCTCATCTTGATTTTATGGTATCCAGAACAAAGGTCACTGTTTGTGAAGTAGACAGCTCCATGCATTTCTTCTAGCAACTCATCAATCCCAGGTGTAGGGTACCTATTTTTGATCATCTTTTTATTCAAGTCATGGAAGTCAATGCACATCCACATAGTCCCATGTTTCTTCTTGACCAAGTCTACTGAAGAAGCAAAAGGGATAGAGCTTGGCCTGATGTGTCCCATGTCTAGAAGCTCCTTGATGGCCTTCTCTATCTCATCTTTATACTTCCTTGGATGCCTATAGGGTGTGGTGACAACTATTTTAGCCCCTACCTCTAGTTCAATGATGTGCTCAAACCCCTTGTCTGGTGGCACACCTGAAGGAATCGGCCCAAACACCTTGTGGTGCCTGTGAAGGATCTCTTTGATCTCTGGGGTGTAGTGCACCTTACCCTTCTCATCCACACATGTTGAAATCCTACATTCAGCTGCATACACAATTTCCTCTCTCCTAAAGATGACTTTCATCCTCTTGGCCATAACTACCCTAGTAGAATTACCTGTCATGCCTCTGAGCACTACCTTTCTTCCACCCTCCTCTGTAAAATACATCTCCATGGTCTTGTAGTTGGTGGTGATAATCCCTAATGTGTTGAGCCACTGAACTCCTAGGATGATGTTAGTGTCCAGAAGGTCCATCACATAGACATCCTGTATTAGCTCATGCCTTCCCAAGGTGGGCTTCATACCTGGAATGTACCTGTCACAAGGCATAGTGCTACCACCTGCCACCTCTACCTTGAACCCTTCAAATTCTACTGTGGGTATATGTCTCCTCTTCAACAATGTTGAGTCAATGAATTTGTGAGAGGCTCCCCCATCAATCAATACTGATACTTTCTGTCCCTGCAAGACACCCCTCATCTTGAAGGTGTTAAATTTGGGCACCCCACTGATAGATGCCAAGGTGTCTTTGCCCCCAACTGTGTTGTTTTGTTCTAGGACCTCTTCTTTTGTTGCCTCTGTGGTTTCAGCCTCTATGTTCTGTATTTGACCATAATCTTCCTCCTCCTCATTTTCTGAAGTTACCTCTATGTAGTGTACCTGGCCACAGCCCATGCACTTGTGTGAAGGGTTCCATGGTTCCTTGCATGTGAAGTAGAGTTGTTTCCTCCTCAGTTCCCTCCTGGTGTTGTCATCTATTCTTCCACGGCCCTTGTCAAACCCCCTTGTGTCACATCCTCCCAGGTTCACAAGAGGTCTTTGATCTCTTCCTCCAATGTTAAGAGGTGTTCTAGGGATAAATTTTTCTTTGGCAGTTGGTCCTAGGTCCCTCGTCCTCCAAATAGCATCTTGTAGATTAGTAGGCTTGAAAGCCTTCACCCAACCCTTCAAGGGTTCCATCAACCCTTCAATAAACAACATCATAAGTCTGGTTGATGAGATGTCTTGCACCATGACCGCTAGCCTCTAAAATTCTTCAATGTATACTTCTGATGCCCCTATCTATTTGAGCTGTGTGAGCTCCTGAAATGAAACTTCGGATCCCCCTGATCAAAATAGTCAGTGATCCTCTGAGTGAAATCTGTGTATGCCATGACCTGACTGTGGCCTAGTGTGGTCAATCCATGGTACCACCAATCATGAGCTTTTCCATCCAAGTACATGGTGGCAAACGTGATGGCTTCCATCTCTCTCGTGGGGTTAAGATGTAGATAAGTATCCATCTTTTGTACCCACACTTGTGCTATCATCTTGGCCGTACCATCAAAGTATGGGATCTCTATATTCCCTTTCCTTCGTTCCAACTCATAACTGCTTATGTGGTTCATCTTGGGTTTGTTTCTTAACTTAAGTTGGTACTATTGATCCAAAGACATATGTCTCTGAATCACCAAGTCTAGCTCATGGTACTCCCTAGTATACTGATCCATCTGCTCAACAAAATTATCCACCTGTTCCTGTTTTGCTTGTCCATTTGTGAACGTGGGTAAGTATGGTCTAGGGGTATCCCTGCTACCCATTTTCCCATGTGGGGTGCTTCCTCCATGGATCCCTTCAGACTGATGATAGGGAATATGCTCAGAGTTGTATCTGGGAGCCTTTTCTGGATTATACATGTTTCCACCCTGTGAACCACCAGTCTCTCTATTTTCATATATCTCTAGATCTTTCCCCTTATGAATCATCTGTAGCAATAGTTCAACTATCCTAGTCTAGTTCTCGTCCACCTTCCTCAGGTTATCATCTATCTTTTTCAAGGTCTCAGTAATTTCGACTTGTCCTCTCTGGGTTATGTCATAGTTCTCCTGTAGGTGGATGACCAGTTTACTTTCTATTTGGTTTATGGATTTATTGAATTCTCTTGCCAAGTAAGCCAAGCCCTGGGGCTCACCTTCCTCACCTAAACCCTCCATTTCGGCCTCTGTTTCACTTGCCTATTTCTTATTTTTTCCCATGTAGATACCACTATACCTATGCATGTGCTAATACTCATAGGATGAGAGGATCAAAGCTCTGATACCACTGTAATGATCCCAAGCCAATTTTTTTGCTTGAAACCACTAACTACTACTGATGTGTTTATTAATTATTTGGTTATGTAGGTAGTTGTCGATATTTCGGCCTTAGGGTTTATTTCAGTTATCCAGTCATAGTTCATACAAGATCTACTCAATACATGCAAGATCACAACAATACTCAAGATGTGGAAAACACAAGCATAGATCTGACCTTTATTATGAAAAAGCATGAACCTGATCAATATAGAGAAGATCTGCTATGGTCCTCGAATGGCTCCTATAGATAGATGATATGAGATGCTACAAAATTCTCCCCAAAATACAAAATAATCCTCCAAAGGCCGAATACAATGTGAATACCCAAGGTGCCAACAACAAGTAAATGCCCAACCCCCCTATGTTGTTGGTACGTCCTGCTGGATGATAAGAGGCCATATTTCAGCCTGGCTGAAGGAGATGTCCAAACCATGCCAAACTCCACTAGAATGTAGATCGGGACCAAGGAAAGCCCTCCCAAAAGTTTGAAGCTCAAATACTTATTCCTCCTCCTCCAATGGTTGAAACCCTAATACAACTTGTGCCCCTCCTGAATCCCTGAATAGCTCAATAATTTGTTTTGTATGAGGAACACCTCCAAAACCTCTAAAACTCTCTAGGATGATAGATCGGGCTATGATAACCCCTTACGAGAAGTTTTAGGTTCATATCCTAGGCATAACTCCTTCAATTTGAGAAATACTAAATCACAAGACGTCCTCCTTGCCTCAAGGTCGTCCGAGTCTGTAGTTGAAGATCTGATCAAGATAACTCTTCAAGAAATCCTCCAAAATGTTGGTCCAGGACCTACAAATAAAACCCAAATCCCAGAATACCCCAAGGCTCTCCCAATTGGCTGGATCAAACTTTTCTTTAAGATATGGTGCACCCCTGCTGGAAGTCCCTGAACAGTATGACCCTGTTGCTCTACTGAATCGATAGATGGATCTGTGATGAGTGTAGAATGGTGTGGGTGGATTATTTCATCCCAAAGACCAAGCTTGGAAGAAAGTGAGTGGGTCTTTCACCACTGAGTTGTTCACAAGGGTTTGTAACAACAAAACCCTCAAACTGTATGCTCAAGAGCATCCACAAGAAAATACCAAAATCTAGAATGAATGAGAGGTGCACCCTAGCCTTCTCTTTATACTTTTCTTCTATTTCCTTGTTGAGTTAAATTAACCCTAACTCAACCTCCAACACTTCTATTTCTTCATTGAGTTATCTTTTTACTCATTTTTCTCTTTTTATTAAGTCAACTTAAGAATATAACCTTAGTTTGGTTGACTTTTCCCCTTAGTGTGAGACTATGGCCTTGTGGGGATTCCTAGGCCACTAAGTCCTTTCAAAACCTATTCATCAAGAGGTGGGGGACATTACAATATGGGACTTGTGAATCCCCTATTCCTCCTAAGGGAGGGCTCTTGAATCCCTCAAGATAGAGATTCTACTCTCCTATTCTAACTTGACAACGGTGAAGAAATGTATGGAAAGGCTTCCCAAGAGGTGGAAAGGATTTCCTTTGCTATACTTGCTCAAATCGTTCTTCAGAGAGGAAATGGTTTCTCTAATAATATTTGAAAAAATTAACACTACAATAAAATTCTTCTTCTTTTGCATACAATGATCCTCTATTTATAGGAGGATTGCTAGATATTTCACAACTAGTTTAAAATTTGAATGGGGAGGAATTTGAAGGTACCTGCCATCCTTTTAGCGATCCCAAGGAGGAATTTTAGGGAGATTTTGGGGTATGGTCGAGATGTACTTCATCCCAGAAGTGGTTGAGGCCCGACTAAAATCATCAGTGCACCATTTCAGTGGTGCGACACATGCATTGTACGCATTGTATGATGTGTTAACCCATGCGGATGTGATCACGCTACCTTTATTGAATTTGCATGAAAATTCAAGATCTTTTTTTCATAGTTTTGTGACTATATAGCCAACTTTGATTGTGATCCTCCTGTAATTATTGGTTGTATGTTGTATTTGTGTTTATTGTTTCTTCATCGATTTCTTTTATTTGTATGAGGATTCTTTTTGAAATAACAATTGCCCCGTGATATGTGAGTTTAGGAGCATACGTATAGACAAAATACATAAATGTTTCTTTCTGATGAAATTTCCATAACAATAGGGGAGTTGTAGCTACTGATAAGAGGGACGGTGAGAGAGGCCCATTGGAGGGAAAGGGGACTCAAACTAATACCAACATTATCTAAAAACTGAACTGGAAATTTGTGTACAAACGAGGTGGGCATTCCCCATGCTCGTGTCATGAAACCAAAATAATATGATGGTAACCGAAAATTGTTGATGAAGTGGATGTTTGTGTCACCCTCAGGGGCGTTAATAATGGTTGATGAAGATTATGTGGAATGAAATGTATTTGAATCAAGAAATGGACACTAGTGTAAGTTTTCGATAACTCATAGGCATTGATGGCCTAGAAACTTCATAGGTCTTCAATGATGACTGAAAAACTACAATTCTCACATAGTAAGACCCACTATAACATGAAACATTGTTGGAGTCAAATGTCATGGGGATCAACAACATCAGAAATAAATAATGACTCTTTATGTGTCATCTGAGACTGCTCATTGATAGGGGAATGCGAGCCAATATACTTCCACCTTCCTGGAAACTTTTTTTGATGCCAACAAGGAAGGAGGCATGACTGCAAGAAGAAAAGGGCTTCTTGTTGTTGATTTGATAAAAATGTTATGACGAATTGTATGGAGGAAATATGGATGAAATGGTGACAAGGATGAAGCTCAAACTAGATGGGACATCATAAAATCCCCTGGTTTGGGAAAAGGAGATGATGGGAGAAACCGTAAAACATGGTATGGTGCCAAGGGGATGACCAGATATTAGGTAAAAAAATTTCAATGTCTACAACTATGAAGGAGTGGATGATAGGTCAAAAATACAGATATTAAGGACAAGGGTTTTAATGATAGTCACTATTTGTCTATGGTAGGGATAAATATGCAGATATGGTGATGAAAATGGCATTCCCCAACCAAGGGTGACATGGGTTGTTGTGTTCCAAGGACAAAGAGGGCACCAATTGCGATGAAAAAATCCTATTCTACCTACTGAAACTTGGAATGTGATTTATACAAATAAATAAAGAATAATTGGGTTGAAAGTACACATACAGAAATAGGTTCCCTGGTGAATTATGGCTTGGCCATGTGGGGCGCAAGTAGGGAACTTAACTGATGAAGGGTGGGGGCCCCATGGGTGGGTTTATGTACCAAGTAGATGGATGGAAGATGAAATTGCATATGGGAAATTGATGTTGCATGATCTAGAGGGTTAATGATAATGTGGAGGTGCATTTAATGTAACCAAAAGTAGGATGTGGGAATCCATAATGGGGTGGTTAGCATGATGAGGAGGAATAAGTATGAGTTTCTTATTCTAGGGTGTAACACTACCAAGACTCTCGATCCTAATTGATAGAACATCATGAGTTTCAATATGCCAAGGGATAAATAAATGTGGGACAACTCATGGCAGTGAGAATGCTACCAGGTGTCAATACCTTAATGAAATGTAGGTGATGGTACGGTAGAGATGGGTGTGGGGATCCTTACGATAAATTTCAAGGGGTATTATTGGAATATGGATATGATTACAGAGGGCATGAGTGTATGCCAGTTGTGATCATATAATTGAAGGGGCTATGGGGCGGTCCAGACAGAAGGTGTTAATGAGGCTGATGACCCATACCTGCATGTGAAAAACCAATACTCGATGTGAAACATATCTAAAAATGAAGTACAAATGAAAACTATTTAAGAATTAAATGTGTGAGAAGTATGTGTACCTAGGCCCAGTGTGAAAAAATGGGCCCCTGAGGCTTGGTGATGAAATGTGGAACTAAGCGTACCATGGTGAAGGTGGCAGAGTCAGTATACCAATGGTGTGAACAATGTAGAAAAAAAATGTTGTGATCTCATAAACGAAGATGAGGAAGTTGGTGGAAGGGGTATATATATGAAAATGGGTCCCACAATGCCACCTCATTTGTACTTTTGTATATGGAGGTCTATGAGTGGCACTTTTGGACATTTTCAAGTGGTAAAAGAGCCTATGGACCTGGAATTGAGTTGCGAGAGAGCTAGGTAAGACATCGGAACCTCGTTCGTAGGTTAGGTGTCTTTTTGATAAGGTTGGGGGTCATACGGTTGATTCTATGATTGGGTAGGAGGGACCATGCATGATAAACTGTCATTCCCATGCACATGTACGTGGGTAATATTGATGCAGTCATGCACAAAATGTGTGTCTATATCAATATCCATTGCATAGATATGTGCAAGTATCGTGTTTATTTCAGTGCAGAGGGGGGTTTGGGTTCAATGCGTTTGTAATATGGAAATTTGTTCACATGTGTGTGGTTATTAGAGTAAAAGTCACACGCATGTGCGCAACTATCTAGAGGATAGTCATGCATGTCTGTTGGTGGATTTGGCACACGATAATCATGTGAATGTGGACTATAAAATAACTCTGATGAGCATGAATTTAATGGATACAACTGTGCAAATGTGCAAAGTTGTGGGGGGTTTAACCATGCGGGGAGTAAATTTTGATTTTTGGTGAGTGTTTGGGTTTTCTTAATGAGAAAAACTAACTAAAGTTTGTTGGTTTTGGTCCTAGTGATTGATTGGACAACCACTATGTCGATTTCGTTGTGTGAGAAGGACTCAGAGGCTCTATGGAGGGTTGTGGGGGATGATCCTCGTATTCGAAAACACTTGGCCCGAGCTAGATTGCTCTGATTTTTTGATTTTGCACTGATTCGCTCACAGGATTCCCTACTAGTGTACATCATATAGATGTGTTGGCCAGAGCAACAATTATTTGTGGTGCGAAGGCATGATGTCTGTATTACAATGAAAATCAACATTTACTTTATCATAGGGCTCCCTTTCTGGGGTACGATGTTGCCTATGCAGTCGAGGATTTCGCCAAGGGTGATGATAAAAACGATGGTGGACTAGAATTTCTCAGTAACTATGATGATGAGTGGGGGGGTTATCAACAGAGTTGTTATAGATGCGTTGGATACAAAGGTTCTCTATGCGATGATAGTATGATTTTTTGGATTGTTGGGGAATTGACACATCTCTAGGGCGCATTTTTTGGATGGTCATTTTATGCCTGGGATTGCATGATGCAGGATTGCATGGTAGCACAATTGGATAGTTGTGTCATTATTGGGATCGTAGAGTTTTCCTTTGGGTTGGTGTTTTCATTTATCTGGGAGGGTGTGATTCTGCTACACCCTACGATGATTTTGGATCCATTCTCGTCACGTGATCCTTCAATGATGAGGTGGGAACAGATGTTGCCTCGCTAGGGAGGTGGTGATATGGGTTATTATTTTACCTCGACATTTGAGGGGGTCTAGTGGCAGACCCCTCAGATTCTACTAGATTTCCCTTACCACGGGTTGGACTTCCGTCACCACCTAGATATGTGTTTTCCAGTCGGTGACTTATGGGATCATCGAGGTGAGTTTTTTATACTTTGTGTATTTAGATGTTTTTTTATTTTAAATACATTAATGTCAAGAATATTGATACAAACATTATTTTTGTTTATGCAAATTTTGGGTCGAGTGGGCGAGAGGTCGCGTTTGTACAGGAGGCAAAGGAGGAGCGGAAGGGTGGGCGTCAAGTGCAAAGGCGTCTTCGATATGATGACTGGGAGGAGGGGCCATCACATGATCCTAAGGGGGTATCGACACGTGAAGAGATAACTAATGATATGGAATCAATGGCCCGAGAGGTAGAGAACATGCAGAGGTGTCTGGAGGTGGTTTTGGATTGAGTGTGAGAGGACAGGTGGTTGCATATTCGTGATGAGATGATATTTGAGAAGTGCATAGGTGGGGACTCTAGTTGGAGGTCCATTGTTAGAAGGGAGGCAGTGGCAGGTACAAAATTGATCAGTCATATACCGGTGAGAGAGGTGACCCTTGATGGGGGAGCGAGGGATCCTCCAAGTGGCAGAGATCCACCGAAAAACCTGCGAGCCGATGATTTTTTAGGGCTAGAGGCTCCATAGAGGTTGGAGCATGTATGGTCATGGACCATTTTTGTATGATGTATAGGAGTTTGTGAACTCTCGTTTTGTATATACTTAGGTTACATTTTCGGCATGCATCTTGGTTGTGGGGTTAAGGCAGTTTATGCATTTTTTGTATTAGAAACACGTATGATATCTTTTGACATATATATATATATATATATATATATGAGTAGACCTTGTGATGATGCTTCTAATGTTTTTTGTAAATATTTGTGATGTTTATGATTGTTTCCTTGCTTTATGGATGATGAATGATGTTGAAATGTATGTTATTGTGAGAAATGCCAATATAGGACTTGATTATCCATATGATCTTCAATCCGGTTTAGGCTCCTAGGGATATGAGTAAATGTGATTAACTCAAAATTGTGTGATACAATTTTGACTTACAGGTACTTGCGATATAAACATGGATCACGTATGTGAAATACATTGTTCAACTACAGGACATTGAGTTGGGAATCCAAGAGGATGCTTAAGTGATGGATAGGGAGGTGAATGACCTCTGAGATGAGGCCAATGAAAGTGGTGTATTCATCTTGGTTGTTAGTGGCAGGCTTGAGGCTTATACGGGTGGAGTGAATTAGTATATGATCTAGGGTATAAATGGACCAAGGTGCCAAAGAGGAATTCTAAGTCCAATTGTAATATCCCTAAGATTGAACCTAATTGTAAATGTAAATGAAAATGTACTTAAGATGGTGAGTTGTCTTGATATCATTCTGTATGCACATTTCATGGCATAGTGCACGCATGTACTATGTAGTAAAATGAGGAAGTGTTCACATTCCTGGATACCGTTTGTAGCAACTTGAGTGTGTACGATATTGAGGCTAAGGAGCCATTGTGTATATGTTATTTTTATAGGCTGGTGAGCAATTTATTATAAGCTAGGATGCTTATGTTTTGATTAGGCTGAAGAGACTAGATGTTAAAGGCCAGTGTGCGTATTTTTTTATATGTCTCATAATTAATATAAAACACATCGATGCACACAGACTGACCACGATAAAAGAGATGGGGGAATAAACTCCACTATTTAGGGAAAGGGAGGGCTAAAATTTAAGGAAAGTGGCTAATATCGGGAGCTTAAGCCAAAAAGAAATATTATATTAATATTTCTTAAATCATAAAGTATGGATAATTATTTTATTCTAAGTTCTAAAGTTGGGGCCAAGTGGGCCAAAGTAGCTCACAACATGACAAGTGTCAAGTTGGGGACATGCATACATATTGTTGGGACTTAGTTCATTATCACACACTCTTCCATTAGTCAACCATCATTCAACCATGACTCCATTGCCATTTTAATTCACACAGTCAGTTATATTTCAGACATTCATTTCACTATACCAAAACCGTATCTATAGCCATATTTCTTTGTGTATCTGGTTAGTTTGGGAGCTGGATTGAAGAGGTGGGTTGTCAGGACCATGAGAAACTTCTCTTTGGGTGAGAGAATTGTTGGGAATTGATTTCTGGAAGGTGTTGAACTACAACTACAGTGCTCTGAGACTTCCTGTCTGGCCTGTTGATGAAGCCCGAAAGGGAAGTGGGGCAACCAAAGGACTATTGAGCAAAGAAGGGGTAGAATTCCTGGGTTGGGACAGGCATGTGGGGAATGAGGGAATGTAGGTTGTTAGTTGAGGGAACACATTTGACAGAGTCTTTCCTGTGGTCCATGAACCATTAGCTTGGTTAGGAATTCCTTTATCTAGGTGGAGTTTAGTCCCGGATCGGGGGTGACCCACTATTGAGAGTGATAAGCAGTGCAGTCTAAGTCTGGGAGGTTCGTGGAAGGTCTGCACACAGTTGGTGACATTCTTACCAAGATAAGTGTCAATTGTGTTACAAATTTACATGTTGCATTGTTATTTACGTGTGTATTTTTATGAATTATGATATGTGTGGTTATATCTATGTTTATTTTTATGGGTATTGCTTGTATATGTTGCATGTATGCAATCATTGTTATTTCAGTGTGAATATGTGTATTTACAGATGCATTTGTATGTTTACATTTTATACATAAATGCTTCCGTAATAGATCTATCTATATATAATTTATTGCATACAGTTCAAAAATTCATGTGGCATAGCTCAGTTAGATGTTGGGTATGTTACATTATGTTCCACAGAGAGAACAAAAAGAGTTCTCTAGTGTAGCGTGGCCTGGTATGGACGGTCGGGGATGTTACAACATGGTATCAGAGCATCAATTTTCAACACTGATCTTGTATGGGATGAACAAGTTGAGTTGTAGTGAAATTTCACAGAGAAATTATTTCGAAGCTGACAAATTTTGAGTTGCAGAGCATCCAACTACAATATGGTACATAAATTGGGAAAAAACCCCAATTTATGTTGTTAAATTCATGAGAAAAATGAGAAATTCGTCCAGGTGGTAATATATTATTGATTTAATATCTGTTCTAGAAAATTCAGACTCGGAATTGGTTGAATTTGAATTTACAAAAAATCCATGATAGATGGAGCAGAATTCGTAATTTAAATTCCCAATTCGTGAATTGATTTGGGTGAATTTGTTCCAGAAATGTCAAGCCACAACAATTTGTTATTGCAGAGGTTGAATTGGTGTTATCGGGGTGAAATTGAATAAATTTCATAGTTGCAGAATGCTTATGGAAGAAATGGGGAAAACATTAACCAAAAGCCGCAATTTCTGCAACGAAATTCACAAGGAATTGATGCACATAAAAATGAATGTGTGCAGGAGGGCACACTAAAAATGCATGACGTGCAGTGAAAAACTTGTGATAGGTAAAATTTGGCACCGTGCAGAAAAAAATGTTTGTGTGCAGGTGTGTGCGCTAAATTTCGGTGCCGCGTGGAAAAATGTTAGTGTGCGAGTGTGAACGCTAAATTTAGGCGTCGCGTGGAAAAATGTTGGTGTATAGATCGTGCGATAAATTTATCATTGCGCGATGTGCATATGCATAAAAGGTGTGTGCGGTCTGCACACACAATAATAATGGTGTGCATGGTGTGCGCAATATTGACAGAGCACAGTAAGATTATATGTTGTCATGTGACACTTTAGTAAGTGGTGCACGTAGATTTTTTATGCGCAGTGGAGATGTACTAAAATATGGCATGGTGCAGGTCATAGAGTATAATGCGCGCGGAATATCTGTGCGCGGTACAAAAACTGCACACAGTGGATATTGGTGCACGACACAAAAGTACTTCTCGCAAGTTATTGGTGTGAAAAAGAAGTGATATACAGTGTTTTTAAACTGCGCGAAGAAAAATTTACCTTGTGTTGTTTCTACACATAGTAAATATCAATGTAAAGATTGAAATTTGTGCGCGTGAATTTGTTTAGAGGGAGAACAATAGCAGAAAATCAATAATTTTCTATGACGTTTTATATCATTTGAAGGTCATCTTTTTGCAGCACGTTTTTTAGGGCCTTAAGAGCGTTTTTAGCAACGCAAAAACCATTAGACAAAGGTGTAAAATATCTTGGACAGATCTTTCTAATGGTGTAAATTGTTCGTCAAACAGAGCTTTTTTGAGAAAGTTACAAATACAAACAATGGAGAGTAAATTTTATGACCCAACTAACTTCAAAGGGCCATAACTTTCTGCTCCAGAATCGGATTGAGGTGCAGGAGTAGTCAATGGAAAGATATTGAACCATAGAAGGCATTCCTAGAGATAAATTAAATTTATGGGCATGTTAAAGGTGTTTAATATGGAAAATAAGGTACCGATATCATTCCAGAACAAAAACACAAATGGGCCTAGAACTTCAGCAGGCAGTAACTAGCAGCCCAGAACCTAGAATGAGGTGGAACTTTGACAGAATGTCCATAATAAATTTATGAAAAAACCCAATTGGGATCATATGAAAATTCCATTGGAGTATGTAATGTTCCCCCACCATCAACCCCATGGTCGAGCCAACATTACGATGCAGAAAAACACTATTGTAACATATTATGCATTCTTATGAAATGCAATAGTTACAGTTAAACACAACGTAATAACATTAATATCGTTAGCATACATAATCCACGACATTAACAATAATTCACGAATACATCGGAATACATGTAAACATTGCTAGAATCACAGGCATGCATATTTAATTGAAATTATACACATGTATATACTTATCTTTTAGACTAGATGTAATTCACCAACTCCGTGTAGACCTCCCACGAGCCTCCCAGCCTTAGTCTGGGCTACTCATCACTCTCAGCAGTAGGTCACCCATGAGTTGGGACTAAGCTCTACCGAGTAGGGATTCCTAGGCTAGGCAGGGGATACAGGAAGACACACAGTCACAGGAGAAGGATTCTCTCCCAGGAGCCACTTATGCCCACTACCCATAGACTCTCATTCCCCACATGTTTGTCCCACCCCAGAAGTATACACCTTCACTTTCACCAAGATAGTCCATCGGCTGCTAACCTCCCTTCCCTTGGGCTTCAACAACAGACAGAACAGGAAGTCTCCGAGCTCTGTGGAAGCTACAGGACTCCTTCCAGTAGTTCTCACTTCCTCCACGCACTCTCTCACTTGGATAGAGTCACTCAAAGACTGGGTAACCTGCCTCTTCAACAACAATCACCTCCCTCACACTGGCCAACAAACCACACGTAGTCTAGCACTGTGTGGCCACAACAATCAATTGGGAAAATGGGTATGCACACCCGAAATGGAAACGATCAGTCCTAAAGCATAGTGCAGCTTTGTGATTACAGGATGCGTTAAGCTTTCTGACAAGCAACACATGATGCATGGCTCAAAAATTATAGAACATTCAGTTCTCCCAACCAGTAATAAGGAACAAACTCACCTCTCTGGTTTCAAAGATGTGTAAGGTGTACATAGGTTCAATCACAGAGGCAAAACATGTACATATGGAGGATGGAGGAATTGGAAGGTTGAATCCCAGATTCAGGTGATGGTTGGAGGAATGCCCACCCCACTCCTATGCAGTAGTCGACGAAAAATGGAAGGAGAACCCCCAACACGGCTCATTTCCTGGGTTAAATCGCATGTGCCTGGGTCGACACATGTCGCCCATGAAGCTGTATGCATCCCTCCCCAGGAACTTAGGACAAAACATAGATTTCACATGGATTTTGGGATAATATTAAAATATTATTCCCAAGGACTTAAGCCCCTAGGATCCACACTTAGCCTCTCTTTCCAACCTTCCAGCCCCTAATCCCTTACCCAGGTTTTATGGAAGCTTAGTCCCCCATCACTCATTCATCGTGGTCGGTCCACATGCAGAGATGTTTTGTATTTATACTTTGCATAATTACATGTACAAAAATTAGGCTCCTGGCCTTTAGCACTGAGGCTCCCAGGCCTAATAACACATAAGCCCACTAGCTTATATAAATTGGTTTACCATCCTTATAAACTTGAATTGTAGTTCATAAACAAGATTTATAGTTCATAGACATGATTTAAAATAGGGCTTGGCCTTGGGGACATTACAATTCCCCTCCCCTTATTTTTGTATTGTCCTCAGTGCAACTTTACACTGCATCTGCAAGCTTTTCAAAATTTTCAAAAAGATGCAGGTACTCTGCCCGCATAACATCTTCATGCTCCCATGTCACGTCCCCAGGACCGTACTAGGTCCACTGGACCTTTACAAGCCCTATGGCTTGATTCTGGAGCTGTTTGTTTTTCTTGTCCTATATGCGCATAGGATGCACTTGCAGGACACCTTCTTGCTCCACCTGGATCACATTCCAATCAATTACATGATTAGCATCAGACATATACTTTTTAAGAAATGAAACATGAAACACATTATGTACAATCATGGATGCAGGTAATGCAAGCATATAGGCAACTGGCCCAATCCTTTCTAGGATTTCAAATGGCCCACAAAATCTAGTTGCCAACTTGGCACAACTTCCCAGCTTTAGGGAACTCCTGTTAGCTTTCACTTTCAGAAAAACATGATCACCCACTTTGAACTCTTTGTGGGTTCTGTTCTTATTAACATAAATTTTCTGCATGTCCTGGGCAGCTTTCAAATTCTGCTTAATTTTTATCATTTGGTCCTCCATTTCCTTGAGCAACTCTGGCCCAACTACTATTCTATCAACTAGATTATCCCAGCTCACTGGAGTATTGCACTTTCTTCCATAAATTGCTTCAAATGGGCTCATCTTCAATGATGCATGATACCCATTGTTGTAGGCGAATTCTACCAAGTGTAGGTAGTCTTCCCATATTGATGGTTTGTCCATCACATACACTCTCAGTATGTCTTCTATTACTCTGTTCACCCTCATTGTCTGTCCATCAGACTCAGGATGATAAGCTATACTAAAGTTCAGATTCGTTTTGAATCCTTTGAACAATCCTTTCCAGAAATTTGAGCTAAATTTCGGGTCTCTGTCGAACACAATCGTTTTAAGAATTCCATGCAATCGTGCCACTTCCTTTATGAAAATATCAACAACATCTGCTGCCTTGTGAGTAGTTTTCAGTGGAATAAAATGGGTAGATTTTGTAAGCTTGTCCACCACCACCATGATCGAATCATGCAACTTTCCTGTTCGGGGCAATCCCGTAATAAAATCCATCGTTACTACTTCCCACTTCCACTTAGGAATGGGTAAAGGTTGCAGCAACCCTGCTAGGTGCCTATGCTTAGCTTTAACTTTCTGGCACTCCATACATATAGCGATGTATTCAATGATCTCTCTCTTCATACCCAGCCAAAAGTAATGGCTCTTGACCGCTACTACTATTTTCTAATATCCAGGGTGCCCTGCATAAGGAACATTATGCATCTCCTACAAAATCATCTGTTTCAAGCACTGGACATTGGGTACAAAAATTTTTGTTCTTGTACAACAGTATTCCATCTGTTTCCAATTTATAACTTTCCATCTTCTGTGGCATCTTACCCTGCTGTAGCTTGGCTACCAATTCTCTGTACTACAGATCTGCATTTGCAGCCTCCAGAATTCTACTTTTAATATCAGTCTGATACATGCTAATGGCTATAGCATGTAATTCATGCACCCTCCTGCTTAGTGCATCAACCACTTTATTCTCCTTTCCTTTGATATGCTTGATCTCAAAGTCGTACTCACACAGAAATTCCAACCACCTACTTTGTCTAGCGTTTAAGGTTGGTTGATCAAACAAATATTTTAGACCGTTATGGTTTGTTCTGAGTTCAAACCTCCTTCCCATGAGGTAATGCCTCCATTTCTTTAGAGCATGAACTATGGATACCAACTCCAAGTCATGGGTTGCATATTTCTTCTCGTTCTCTTTTAATTTCCTGGACTCATAACAGATTACAAATCCGTTCTGACTGAGGATCCCTCCCAGTCCTTCTTTGCATGCATCAGTGCATACTATGAAATCTACATTTGGATCTGCAATCCTCAAGATTGGAGCACTGGTTAACAGTTGCTTCAATCGCTAGAAACTTTCCTCACATCCCTATGTCCATTGAAACTGCTTCCTCTTTCTTTGCAAGGAAGTGATAGGGTGAGCTATCTTGGAAAACCCTGTGATGAACCTTCTGTAATAACTAGCCAATCCCATGAAGGATATAACTTCCGTTATGTTCCTTCACGCTGACCATTCTCTAATGGATTCAATATTCTCAGGGTCTACCGCTATCCCATCCTTCAAGATAATATATCCCAAGTAATGGATCTGCTCTTGATAAAACAAGCACTTGCTCAGCTTGGTATATAGTTGGTGCATATTTAGCACCTGCAACACCATCCTCAGATGTTGTTCATGTTCTTCTTTGGTCCTAGAATACACCAGAATGTCATCCAAGAAGATGATGATAAACTTGTCTAGAGAGTCCCTAAATACTCCATTCACCAAGCTCATAAAAACAACAGGTGCATTTGAAATTCCAAACGACACCACTGTGAACTCGTAATGACCATACCTTGTTCTAAAGGAGGTCTTTTTGATGTATTCATCTTTTATTATTACTTGGTGATATCTTGATCTTAGATCTATTTTCAAAAACATCTTTGCATCCTTCAACTGATCGAAGAGATCATCAATCCTCGGCAGAGGATACTTGTTATTCACTGTTACTTTGTTCAATTTCCTGAAATCGATGCACAATCTCAGTGTTCCATCCTTCTTCTTTATGAACAAGACTGGGGCACCCCAAGGCAACATTCTTGGGCGTATATACTCCTTCTTCAAAAGTTCTGCAAGCTGCATCTGTAACTCTTTCAATTTTGGTGCACTCATCCTATACGGAGCCTTTGACACTGGAGCTGCTCCAGGCATCAAGTTCACAGAGAATTCAATATCCCTTTTCTGAGGTAGTCTAGGTACTTCCTGGAATACATCTTCGAACTCTTTAAGTACCTCATGATCCTCAATACTTGACACCTTATCCTTAGGCGTTTCCCCCACATAGGATGCAAATAATTGACAACCTTTTCTATAGCATTTCTTCAGCTACATTGTTGATATTTCTCTAACAGTAACAACTCTAGGAATTCCTTGGATGGCTCTCTGATTCCCTTATTCATCTAAGAAAGTGAATGCCTTTTTCCAACAGTCCAAGGTGGCATGGTGCTGGTCCAACCAGTCCATCCCAATTAGATAGTCATAAGAGCCTAACGATATAATGTTCAAATCGGCCTTCATTCTCAGTCCATTCATGTCTACAAGACAGGACTTGACTAACTCTGTGGCTTTCCTCTTGGTTCCTATAGATAGCTACACTAACCAAGACTTTTCATGTTTTCTTCTTAATCAAATGCAAACTTTCTACCACTCTAGGGTCTATATAACTATGGCTAGCCTCTGAATCAACTAAAATAGTAAATGGTTGGTCTTTTATCATACCTTTTACTTTAATCATGTGTGGCTGATACTCAGCTTGCTTGTTGTCTAGGGCTGCGTAGATCCTTGGAATTCTACTCCCCATGTCCTCCACTATTTTAGCTTGCTGAACATTATGGAGAACTCTTACTTTATCATTTCTKTGGGGGCAATCCCTATACCTATGGTTTTATTTACAACTCCAGCATTCCATAGGTGGTGGCCTTGACATTTTCCCACCCACTTCAACCTTCCTGGGCTCTCTAAGAGACGACTTTCCTTGAGGACTGTTTCTGAAAAAGGGTGGTTTATTTCCCTTCTGCCTCTATTCTTTCCTGAACTTTTTTCGGTCATCCCAAGCCTTCCAAAAGGTAGGATTTTCTCTTTGTTGTTCAAATAAGCACTTCGCTCTTCTTGTCATTTCATCCATAGAATTTGGGTCATCATACTGAATCTTATCCCCAATAGGAGGCGGTAATCCACTCAGGTACCTCTGAATCTTGACAGACTCATCTTTGATGAATGGAACATACTTCAGTAATTCCAAAAAATTTTGTTCATACTCATCATGGTCTGGTTGTCTATCTTGAGTTCAAAGAGCTCTTTCATATTTCTATCATAATATATTTTAGTTAAGTATTTCCTCTCTAAATACCTCTTGAATTATTTCCATGTGATGTCCCTTTCCCAGATGTACTGCACCTGCACAAGTTGATCCCACCACATGGATGCCTTTCCCTTCAATTGATACATGGAAATCCTTCCCTCTGCATGAGAGGAATAATTATGTAGTTGAAAGTATTTCCTCATACCAAGAAACCAAGTTTTGGCATCTTTCTCCTTCTTATGTTCTCCATCGAACGTTGGAGGCTTTATCTTGTTCATTTCCCCTTTGAATTCATCCATCTCAGATCTCCTATGCTTTCTGGTAGGAGATGGGCTTGAACTACTGTGTGCTTCCCTACTGGAATGCTTTGGGGAGCGACGATGATGTCTGTTGACGCTCCTTGATCTTCTTTTCCTCTCAAGGGTCTTGTGACTCTCTGTCTTCCTTGAGTCACACTCCTTTTCCAATTTCTTTTCTATTCTTTCGAAATTCTTCAACATCCTTAAGTTGAATTCACCCTACTTATCCCTGACTTTCATGAGCGTTTGACTATCAGCTCGGTGAGCCTGGACATCTTTCTACAATATTTCAATGATTTTCATCATATGTCCTTCTTTATCCATCTATTTTCCTTGCCCATTAGAGTTTGATCCTTTGACTCCCAAGTTGACATTCCTTCCTTATCTTTCATTCTCTGAATTGGAGGCAATCCACACCTCTTCCATTATCTGCTCTCAATGAGAACCCTATTCAGTTCTGGCACTTGCTAAGCTTCTGTAAACACACGTACAGACAATAGGGATTTGTCAAGTCGTCATTCTTAGAAAATTCCACACATTCAAAACCATTCTGATTTAAGAAAACGCTTTGACTTCACAAATTTTTCGAGTTCTGCTCAGCTCTGTAATTTTCGGGTGATAGATCCCTCTTTCCTGTCCCCTGCCCTCATAACCAAAGGTTGTGACCAAATGCTAGACTACTAGGTGCTACTCAGTCTTTCAACCTTCGAAGAGTTTAAGGTACACACATCTATCTCCTAGATTTTTTATTACCGAATTCTCGTAAATCGGGTGGATCGACGGTCCACGTTTACCCAACATCCAACGGTTAAAAATCCACTATAGTTCTTCCATCTTCGAAGATTTTAGGACTTCAGAACTTCAGGTTTCGGGGTTTCGGTAACTGGGAGTTCGAAATGCAGTGACCCAAACCACTGGTCACTCCATTCCCCAAACTCCGATACACGATTTCTTGTATGAGATCCAACGATCCTCGATGACTTGGATCCAATGGTCCATATCTTTTTGGAGTTTCGTGAACTGGGAGTTCACGATGCACTGACTCCAAATATATTGTCACTTCAATCTTTGAATTCCGATATGGGAATTCATGTATGATATCAATGGCTGTGAGCCTCCCCTGATCTAACGGTCTAGATCTCTCCTAAGCTTACACCTATCAAAGCTCTTCATCCCTAACTTCCTCACTAGTTGGTTGGATCCGATGGCTCACGAGATTTCGACACTTCTTTTCGGAAGTGCTCCACCATCCGATTCTACCCTTGTTAATCTCTTTCGTGATTCAGGACTTGGAGTGACCAATAATTTGGCCTGCACTCCAAGTTCACAATCCATGAATTCACGAAATGATCCAGTGGATCAAACCAACCATGATCAACAACCCATGTTTATTCTGTATCCTAGGGTGGTGAGTTTCTCTATCCACTAACCACCATGCAACTTATAGCTATCTTACGGTTCTCCCGATTTCGCGAGTTCTCCACAGAGAATTCTGACTGTCCAACTCTGCTTCTCAAGGACTTCTAGCCAATGACTTGGTACCCTCCTTCTGAACTTCCATCTACTTGGTCCAACGGTCCTGATTCCCCATGATCTGATGACTCAAATCTCATTTTCATTTCGCGTATTGGGATTTCATGTGTCACGAGGTCGAAATATTTTCCACCTTCATCCTCCCTATTCCCGAAATGTCAATTTTTTCCTAGACAATTAACGGTCTATATCTCTCTTAGATTGACGGTTGTGATCCAATTGTGAATTCGCGTTTCGTGAATTCTCACAAACTCACCCTTAGACCATTTCAAGTCACAAGTCAATGAAAGGTTGATCGCTCTTCGAACGTCCTTTCTGATGGACGGTCCTGACGAATTTGGGATTTCACGTATTGTGATTTCCACACTCCTGTGCAACTCCAAAGGGTTTTAACGTTGTACACATTCTCCAGATTTGACGGTTGTGAGGGTTCTCCTTTCCTCCCAAACATATTCTATAGATCCAACACTTCTGGTGTGGAGTTCTCTCTCTCCCTATGGCCATATACCACACCGATTGCAGTTTTATAATACCGCTACACCTCCTGAGCTTTATAACATGGTCAAGTACTCCATTGACACTCATAAACATTCTGAGGTATGAAATTAGTCCTCCAAACACAATTTTTTCTCAAAACCTCGGTCCAAATACCACTTATCCGGCCCATCCAAGATCAGCGTTGAAACTAGGCTTTGATACCATACTATAACATTCCCCCACCATCAACCTCATGGTCGGGCCAAAATTACTATGTGGAAAAACACTACTATAACATATTATGCATTCTTATGAAATGCAATAGTTACAGTTAAACACAACGTAAGAACATTAATATCGTTAGCATACATAATCCACGACATTAACAATAATTCACGAATATAGTGGAATACATGTAAACATTGCTAGAATCATAGACATGCATATTTAATTTAAATTATACACATGTATATACTTATCTTTTAGACTAGATGTAATTCACCAACTGTGTGTAGACCTCCCACGAACCTCCCTGCCTTAGACTGGGCTACTCATAACTTTCAGCAGTAGGTCTCCCCTGAGTTGGGACTAAGCTCCACCAAGTAGGGATTCCTAGGCTAGGCAAGGGATACAGGAAGACACACAGTCACAGGAGAAGGATTCTCTCCCAGGAGCCACTTATGCCCACTACCCACAGACTCTCATTCCCCACATGTATGTCCCACCCTAGGAGTATACACCTTCATTGTCACCAAGACAGTCCATCGGCTGCTAACCTCCCTTCCCTTGGGCTTCAACAATAGACCGGATCGGAAGTCTCCGAGCTCTGTGGAAGCTACAGGAATCCTTCCAAGAGTTCTCACTTCCTCCACTCACTCTCTCACCTAGAGAGAGTCTCTCACAGACTGGGTAACCTGCCTCTTCAACAACAATCACCTCCCTCACACTGGCCAGCAAGCCACACGCAGTCCAGCATTGCGTGGCCACAAAAGTCAATTGGAAAATGGGTATGGACACCCAAAACAGAAATGATCAGTGCTAAATCATAGCGCGGCTCTATGATTACAGGATGCATTAAGCTTTCCATCAAGCAACACAGGATGCACGACTCAACAATTATGGAACATTTAGTTCTCCAAACTAGAAATAAGGAATAGACTCACCTCTCTGGTTTCAGAGATGCGTAAGGTGTACAAAGATTCAATCACAGAGGCCAAATACGTACATATGGAGGATGGAGGAATTGGAAGGTCGAACCCTAGATTCTGGTGATGGTTGGAGGAATTCCCACCCCACTCCTACGTAGCAATCAACAGAAAATGGAAGGAGAACCCCCAACATAGCTCATTTCCTGGTTTAAATGGCATGCACCTGGGTTGAAACATGTCGTCCATGAAGCTGCATGCATCCCTCCCCAGGAACTTAGGACAAAACATATATTTCACATGGATTTTGGGATAATATTAAAATATTATTCCCAAGGACTTAAGCCCCTAGGCTCCACACTCAGCCTCTCTTTCCAACCTTCCAGCCCCCAATCCCTTACCCAGGTTTTGTGGAATCTTAGTCCCCCATCACTCATTCATCGTGATCGGTCCACACACAGGGATGTTTTGTATTTATACTGTGCATAATTACATGTAGAAAAATCAGGCTCCTGGCCTTAAACACTTAAGCTCCCTGGCCTAATAACACATAAGCCCACTAGCTTATATAACTTGGCTCACCAACCTTATAAACTTGAATTACAGTTCATAAACAAGCTTTATACTTCATAGACATGATTTACAACAGGGCTCGGCCTTGGGAACATTACAGAGTAGGTGCAAAAATGCATAATTACAGCACAAAGTTGTGGCAAGTTGAAAAATGAGTAGAAAAATTAATGGGAAAATTTCAAATAGCCATAACTTTCTGCTCCAGACTCAGAATTGAGCATGTGAGTAGGCGTTGGAAAGGTATTGAAAAATAGAATATAAATATCAACCCAAAAAATTTCTCTGGGCATTCAAACTTTTAGGAAATCAGAGGAAAGGATTCTGATATATTATTGAACCAAAATGGTTCATATTTTTCATGAAAATTATTGAAACAGTTAGCCTGACAAAGTTTTGTTGGCTACACATTTTGCAGTGTTAAAAACAACTAGATCAGATCAATATTAGTGCATATTCCATAGGAATGGAAGGGGAACAAGGGACTTATAGCCAGGAAGATGAAATCAAAGGGATGTATGTCCATTTGGGCATTGAAGGAACAAACTCCAATGGACATGGAGAAGAAAGGGATGAAAACATGATTATGGCAGAGACCATTAAAAATTTGCAAAAGGATGTCCAAATCCATAAAGTTKATAATGAAAGGATTATGAGATTCAAGGAGAAACAGGATGACTTGAACATGAATTTATTGGAGAGCTTGAACAAAATAGAAAAGATATTGGACAAGGAGAGTGGCTCAAGMAAATATGGAAGTCACATGCCTTCCGATGAGAAAAGAAAAGAAAGAAGTGTTAGTAGACATCACCATCACTCCCCAAGGCATTCCAATAAGAGAGAAGGCAACATCTCAATTCCATCCCCTATCATAAATCATAAGAAGTATGGGGTGGATGAGCTACGAGGCTAAATGAACAAAATCAAACCTCCTACATTTGATGGTGAGCACAAGAAGGATGAATATGCAGAGACATGGTTGCTGGGAATGAGAAAGTATTTTTAATTTCATAATTATTCTTCTCGTGTAGAAGGTATAATTTCCATCTATCAACTCAAGGGAAAGGCATCCATGTGGTGGGATCAACTTGTGCAGGTGCAACATATTAAAGAGAAAAGTGTTACTTGGACGGAATTCAAGAAGTATTTTGAGAAGAAATACTTGACTAAGAGATACTATGACAAGAAAATGAAAGAGATCTTTGAACTCAAGCTTGGGAGTATGACAATAGATGAATATGAAACGCGGTTTTTAGAACTGCTGAAGTACGTCTCTTTCATCAAGGATGAGACAGTGAAGATTCAAAGGTATTTGAGTGGATTACCATCATTCATCAGTGACAAAATACAGTATGATGATCCCAAGACATTGGAGGAGACCATAAGGTGGGCTAAATTCCTTTATGATTAGCAAAAATCATGGCCAACTTTCCAAAAAACTTGGGAAGAAAAAAATAAATTCAAGGTGGATCAGAGGAAGAAGGGAGCTAAGACACCATTCTTCAGAAACAATCCACAGGGACAACAAAATCCTAGAGAGACCAGAACGATTGAAATAGGGTTTCAAAGGCCAAGGGAACCACCTATTCAATGTTGGGGTTGTAAAGGAGATCACATGTTCAGATATTGTCCTCACAGTGGTGAAAAAGGAAGGACTGTTCACAATGTACAGAAATTTGAAACAATGGAGGACATGAGCATAAATGTGCCAAGGATCTATGCAGCCCTGGACAAAAAGAAAGAAGAGTATCAGTCACATATGATTGAAGTGTAAGGTATGATCAACAACCAAACCATTGATATTTTAATTGATTCCAGAGCTAGTCATAGTTATATAGATCCTAAGATGGTGGAAAGTTTTCATTTGCCAAGAAGAAGGAATGGGAAATCTTGGTTGGTTTAGATGGCTATAGGATCCAAAATAAAAGTTAATGAGATGGTTAAATCATGTCTTATAAACATGAATGGATTGAACACCAGGGAAGATTTGAACATCTTGCCTTTAGGTTCCTATGACTGTCTAATTCAAATGGATTGGTTGGACCAACATCATGCTATGTTGGACTGTCATAACAAGGCATTTACTTGCTTGGATGAGGA
>JASDQU010309435.1:10427-30041 GCA_032191745.1 Picea mariana
GCCCCTCCCCCCCTCCCACCCTCTATATAGGGTGGGAGGGGGGGGGGCATTATTAGAGAATTTGGTGGGAGGGGGGCATTAATAGAGAATTTATAATATAAATTCTCTAATAATGTCCCCCCTCCTCCCACCCTCTAGAACAATATCTATAAGTTTTGTTTGGTCTAAAAACCCAAAAAGTATTCTCTAGGATGGGAATATGTATATTCACCTCTCATAAATATAATATAATGATTTAAAAAAAAAATGTTTTACATAATATTTTTATTATAAAAACTATTGATAAATTTTTTTTTTTTTTTAACAATCCTCCATACTCAAATCCAATTTAGACTTTTTTTTTTTTGAATATCCCTTTTAAATTGTGTCCATGCATTTCATTAATTTATATTATAATTAAGTAATTTATACATACATCTATAAAAATTTAATAATATTTTGGAAAAATAATATATTAAATGAAATATTTTGAAAATGATTTTTTTTTTTTTTTAATTATAACATTATTTTATGATTGGTTAAAAGCATTGATTTGATAATGTCAAATTATATAAAATAACTATTAACCTAAAAAAACAAAACAATAATTCTTATATAATAGCTAGTTTGATCTTAAGCTTATATTAATTATAACATACATCAAAATAACCCAAAATATTAAAAAATATTAAAAGAAGACAATGAATACCAATTTTATTAATGGATAATAAGTTTCAATTAAATTATTGTTATCAATACACAATCAATACAATCAATTTACTCCTTTTGAATGGCATAATAACATCTAGAAGGTATAAGTCATTAAAATAAATAATGACTCACAATATGACAATCTTAATGTATTTCCACAACGATATTATCAAGCCTGTACAATAGGTTGCATAGATTATTGTAGTAACCTTCGAACATCTCCTAAAATATATGTGCTAGTCACGGAAACCCCCTTCCAGGAGAATTTGTTAAAGGAACTCTTTCATTAATTTCAGCCACTTGTAGAATAGTATGTTGGCCTCACCCTCCATTCCGTGGAGTAATTTGTTGATATTCTCCATTGAATTTTGGCATTGGGACAATCACAAACTCACGCACGAAAGGCATATTTCTATAGAAACAAATGTATCAATACATTTTTTTATCGTTTTGTAATTAGAAATTGTAATTTGATGAGTAATTAGATTTGTTTTATTGATTAGTAACTAGAAATTGTAATTTGATTAGTAATTAGAAATTGTAATCTGATTTGTATATGTGTATATAGTAAAAAATTTTCAACTGAAATATTCAGTTTTTATGTTAAATCCAAAAATATAGAGAGATAGTCACATTGAAATGGCTCACCCTGTAAAGTAAAGAGGTTGTTTCTTCTAAAATATCATGTATTATTACACAGATGAAAATGTTAGAATTAATGTGTATTTTAGTAAATTATTGTTTGTTAATTGTAAGTGAATCAATTCCAAGGTGTATTAGTTATTTTTAGAAATGTAGATTCACTATTTAAGGATTTAGAATATTCAACTATTCCTATAAATATGTAATTTGTTTGAAGTAATAAAATTAAGTGAGAAGTATTATCTTCAAGGAAAAATGTTTTCTCTCCCATTTTTCAATTTGGCATTAGAATAGGTTGCTCTAGGGTAACTCTTTCACGAGAGAGCTCAAAATCTGTGAAATTAATTTTTAGTAGATGTAGAATAGATCACTTTAGAGCATTTTTTTCGGTCTGAGTGATTGCAGTGAAGTTGTGTGTATATTTGATTGTTAAGAAAAAAACAACTCTTAAAATTAGACAATAAATAAATTAATTTAAATAATATATCATAAAATGAAAAATTTAAATAATATATCATAAAATGAAAAATAATAATCTTAAGAATAAATAAAAAGTATTAAAACAATAATACTTCATTTCAAAAACTAAAACACTAATATTCTAGATACTATGTTATAAAACTTGCAAGGTCATAAAAATAGTATTAAGACAATAATACTAAGGAAATAGGTCATGAGGCATGACATTTAGGTTTTTTTTTTAGAAAAGCAAATTCATAAAAATTTACAAGTTCATAAAAATAGTATTAAGATAATAATATTAAGAAAATAGGTCAAGAGGCATGAAATTTAGGTTTTTCTCATGAATTTTTTTTTAATATAATTTATTAATGTAAATAGAAATGTGTGTATGTTTCGTTTAATGAAGAGTAAGACATGTTACAAGTGGGATTTAAATATAAGTGGGGATAGTAACATTTCTTCTTCCTAACCACTCAAGCTAAACCAACTTACACTTATTATTGAACTATTTTTTGTAATTTATTTGTACTTGATCTATTGATAATATAAATAAAAAGGTACAATAAGACTATGCCCTACTACTAAAGGACGTTGAGTCATAGTTCTCAAAAAATAAGGGGCTATCTTGAGATCAATTTTTTCCTTTTTAGGTCCATTATAGAGAGATATACTCTTAAAAAAGAAACTATATCGACCTAGTTATAAATCAATCCATAATGGAATGTATACTAGCATAATTATCAAATATACGCAACTAATATTGGAATTATAGAGGCTACTCCTTGGATCATGAGGTAGAGTAAAAAATAGTGAATGTGGGTGGTGTTTTATGTCTCTTATTTTCAACTTCTTTTGTTTGCTTCACCACTTTAAATGTCCTCCTTAGTTCCTCTTATTTTATCGCAATAGTTCCCCATTCTTCCTCTTCTAAACCTTGGAGTGCATTTATTAGGTTGTATTACTTCTTGTTTAATTCATCCAATTTGCTGAGAATTTTAGAGTATTAGGTGCCTCTAGCTTCTAATTTGTTGACAATGTATTTATATTGAGTCCCTCTAGCTTCTATAGTCATGGAAATAAAAAAATTCATGTGACAATACAAGTCAACCATCTTCAGAAACTAATCATCTTTTCCCTTAGAAAACCTTGTGTAGGGTAACTTCTAAATCATTTCTTCATCCACCTTGTTGTTTGAGGTCATGACTCTACACTCTCTTACCTTGGATTCAATTTATTTAACCTATTTCTTATCCTCGACCAATAATATGCTATTGTAATCCTCTATTGTTTCCATAACAAAGAGTCAAAACCTATTGGTTGGTTGTTCGGACCTAGAACTGGAGGTGACATTGTATCCTCTAATCCTACCTCTTTGCAAGATATTGATGGGTCCCCCCTGCTCCTCCCATTTACTATTTTTCATCCTCGAGCATACACACAATATCTTGAGAAGATTTCCATGCCCAATACAAACTTCCCCAACTCCAACTCTCTACATCACTTTCAGTGAAAAGATTGAAGCAACAAATATGAATATAGGAGAATGAACCTCAACTATGACTCTAACCTCTATTACCCATGAATGTCCCCCTTTTGGTTGTAACCCTCCTTTTAGACCACCATGATAAATCATTTTTCTATGATGGGCCAAGTCTTTTCCATTACAAACCAACTTAGAGGATGTCCTATGACAGGATGACGCAAACCAATTCTTAAAAAGGGAAGCACAACTTTGAGTGATAACTACCTCAACCACTCCATATCCCCTCTCATCTCCACATACACAACTTACATCACCCACCTCCAAGTGTCTCTCAAATTTACATCCCCTATGTCCATTATACCTGCTTAACACCCGATTAAAAAAATCCACTACTATAATTATTTTTAAGATATTTTTAAAAGTTATAAAATTAAATATGTAAACAAAATAATTTTTATTTGATAAATATTTACATACCAATATTAATATATCATATTCTTTAAACTTCTTCCTTTAAAATATTTACATACCAATAATAATATATCCTATTCTTTGGACTTATCCTTTAAAATATTTACATACCAATAATGATATCTCCTATTCTTTAGACTTCTCCCTTTTAAAATTTAAATATTTTTTTTTGTTGTGAATAAATTTTACAATAATAATATATCCTATTCTTTAGAGTTATCCTTTTAAAATATTTGCATACCAATAATGATATATCTTATTCTTTAGAATTCTCCCTTTTAATTTTTTTTGTTGTGAGTAAATTTTACTATAGTTTTATACTTTTCCCTTTCATATCAATAATGATATATCCTATTTTTTTAATAATGATATATCCTATTTTTTTAAGACTTCTCCCTTTTAAAATTTAAATTTTTTTATTGTTGTGACTAAATTTTACTATAGTTTCATACTTCTCCCTTGAGTAAATTTTACTATAATTTCATAAACTTAGGGGCATATCATACTATCCCATAATGCCTACTTTGATCATCATCTTTTTTATGTTTCATATAACTTTAATTATTGGGTCTAGTGATTTTTTCCATTTTTAAAATTAAAAAAATAAATTGTGTCCAATAATATTTGTATATGTATTTGTTTTTATTAAAATAATATATATATATATATATATATATATATAAATTTCAAAGATAAATGTTATTTATAAAAAAAATTAAAAAATTAGTAATACTATGAATAATATATATATTATTAAATTAGGTAAATTATTAATATATAATTTATATATATATTTTTATTATAATTATTTAATATGTTAACATTTATTTTTAAGAATAAAAATATATTTAATTATTATTATTCTTATAATTTAGTTTATTTAATTTAAATTTGTTATTTATAAATTTATTAGATATTTATAATAATCAATTTTTCAAAACTAAACCCTTTTTTAATTATAAAATTGTAAAATAAATTTAGATCTTTAAAATTTTTATTGTTTCAATATTTGATAAACAGAATGTACATCAAATATGAACTTAAAGCATAACTACAAGATCAATAATGAGATGACTTATACAATAAGTACTAAAAAAAACTCTCCAAATACTCATTCATACATCCAAATTGCATATAAAAAAATATTATCTAAATACTTGCATCTAAATTACATATCCTAATAATAATTAAATCATCTTTATGTATACATGTGAATTATTACATTTACCTCACTAAATATGTTTTTAACTATTTCTATTTATTATAAATATTGTTTGTGGGACAACGAACTCCCCTCCTCTCTGTCTAGAGATTTAATTGGTAAAGTATATGGAGGTATACATACCCTTACCCTCTCTAGATTTGAATTTATGACTTCTTAAGAAAAACACATGTTCTTAATTATTAAACCCACTCAAGCTCATATATATATATATATATATATATATACTTTAGATTATCTCATAAAATATATTCAAATTAATTTATTTTTTAATTATCATTTATTAAACATCTTTGAGTTTTAGTTTTTAAAGTCAAAATTTCCATTATTATATCAAAATATGAGCAATTGTGTTCCCTTTCCCACTGATAATTTGGAATCTGAGTTACCGATCTCAGGTCATCTTTAATGTAAGAGGCATATCGTACTCGAAATTCATAGTGTCATAATGTAAGAGGTGAAGGTGGTGAGGGGAGGGCGCGTACACAAGGTTTTATTTCTCAATCATGTTAGGGCAATATCCGGGTTGATTGCGTTTGTGTGATGGTAATAGGTGGCATCAAGATGCGTTTAGGTTTAACAAGTCTTATAAACTATGCTTTGGCTTTGCAAACAATTATGTTGGTGACATAAATTTTGCTTTGGCTCTGCAAACAACTATGGTAGAGGTTGTAGGTACACTAGCTAATTTTTGTGGTTGATAGAATTCAAGATAATGGGTAGTGGAAGGTGGTACTCTGGGTTTGTTTTTTCTTTTGGCTTTTTATTTTTGTTAGTCTTGCTTGTATCTGTTGGTTGGTTGTGGTAGAGTTTAGTTCTATTGTTAGCTTGATTTCACTCGATAGCATTCGTGGAAAGAAATTGATAGTTGGTTTCTTTACAAACATTGTATCGTTTCTCTCTGTCCTTGGGATATTTTCGTTGGTGATTGGTTTGTGGTTTTCTCTGGTCTCTATCTTCCTCAATTCTCATTTTTATTTGAGAAGGGGGAGTTAGGAATGGTCAAGTTTGTAGATGTGTGGTTAGTTTACCTTTTCATTTCTCTTGAGAGTCCTAATTTTTCATTGGATATGGGTATGATATTTTCTTTTGGAAGAGGGGAAGGGGTTACGCTCACCTCAGACTTAGTTTTATTTTTGGTTTTTCTCCTGGGTGCAATCTACTCTCAGACCCTTGTTGCACTAGGTGTCATGCTTCCTAGGTATCCCATTATTATACAGTGTACTCACCTTGCAGTGATAAATTTTGATTCCAAAAAGGTTAGACCTTCCAGTGGCAAGAGAATTTCCAATCAAGGTACTCCCCAGGTGGAATTTCCCTTTCCTACCTCGACACCTCACTTGTTCTCAACTTGATGCTGGGAAGGGTGCAACTAATTTTCATTATTGATTCTTGGAGCCAGCTAAAACAAATTGGACAGGATAGAGGAGGGTGTTAGAAGGAAGAGACAATAGGTCCCCATAGAAGAGCTAGATACAAAATTCAAACATTGGGTTTTAGAGTTGTTGGTTACTATTCCTCTATATTGTTTAAGTTTAAATTGACCTAGGGTTCATGTCTTTCAGGGTTCCAACAAAGCCTCTAAAACTATCGACCCTCCTGGTGAACCAAAACGCAACAAAACACACAAAATGCATTGCACAGTGTCACCCAAGATAGATTTAATGGGTGGCTATAAGACTCATGTGTTTACAACCTAGGATTGAGTGTGATATAAGGGAGTTGAATATTGAACCATTATCATAACTTGTAAATGCAACCTACTATTCTTCGTGACTATGAACTAACTCCAACAACTTATTCCCTCAATATCGCAACAGTAATTAGCGGACAATATAATAACTCATTCATTCAACATAATAATAAATATTGAAGACATTAAAGACATGCATGCATTCATCACATAAAACAGATGTTAACGTGGTTCACCCCCTCCTGGGCTACATCCACAAAGATTTGTGTCTTGTCTCTTTTATTATGATAGTTCTGCACCTACAATGACGCATGTTTTGCAATCCTCCATAGTCGGGTAAGATATATATGAGATGGACTAGATCGCACTAGGATCCATTGCCTGCAATCTAACCCTCAATATCTACCTTCCTACATCCCTTCTATCTCAACAACTTGCAAAATAGGTCATACAACAAAAACCCTTACATATCGAATCAACTCATGCGTAACTCCTATCGAAACAATAATCCGAACAATATAAAAACCACGAACCCTATATAATACCTCAGTATCTATACATTTCTGGCTCTTTATCCATTACAATACCTTACCAAAACCCTAACCTTGTTGTCGTTAGGACTTCCTCCCTTGTGTGCGTGTTGTTCTTCCTTCCAGTTGTTGCCTTCCTTGCATGTGCACATGTTGTGCTTCCTTTCAACTGTCACTTTCTACATGCATGCATTCTTTCCCCAAAATCCCCCTTTCTTTGTTGCCTTGGCCGACCTCCAACAGGCCCCCAACACTGAAATGTGGCTCATTCCGAGCCACCTAACCTTTGTGAGCTCCCTCAATCTCCTTTGTGATTGCCTAGAACTTTTCCTTCAGCTCTGTTGCATGTGTCTATGCCTGCGCAACCTTCTCCTTGAGTGTGTCCATTATCTGGACTACAATTTCATCATTGATCAATTCCACACACTCTACCTGGGTCTGTTCTATACGTGCCCTGGATTCCTCTTCTTGTGCAAGCACTTCTGCTACCTGCTCCTACAATAGTTCCATTTGAGCCTGACGCTCCTGTTTCTACGTTTTCACAGTAATTAGCTCTACCTGCAATCTCTTCATGTCTTGCATCCCTTTGATGTGTTAATGTGATTAGTATTATCTTATCTCTCTTCTCTAGCTCTTGTATCATTGTGTTAATCCTTTCTTCTTCCTTGTCCCATTGTTGGACCTGTTGATCCTCCTACAATCTAGTCCAAAGCTGCGCTTCTTTATCGAACAAGTCAACTGTCATGTTGACCTGCTGCTTTATCTCCTGCAGCTATGTTTTTTCCTCCTGTTTGATTTTCTCCTTCACTACTGGTGGAGAGGTTTGTGTGATATGTTCTTGAAGATTCTCTATCTCCTTCTAATATTGATCAATTGCCTGCACAATTCGACCAATCTATTTTGCTGCTGTGATTTCCTCTCTCTCTACGTGGCCTGTGGAATATTTTTGGAATTTTATACCACTTTCTACTCCAATCCTTTTATGCACTCCCTTTCTTCCTAGGTCTCAGATTTAGCCTGCTCATAGACTATTTCCAACACGTCTTGTTTCTTCCTTTCCTGCTTCAATTTGGTTAAGTCCTTACATGCGCGAGATTGTACCTCATGGTTAACACTCACCTATAACCTATGTAGTGCCCCTGATGGTATCCTTGTCAACACAAGTTGGATTTGGCTTAAGTCCTTCAAGGGTGTCTGCCCCACAATTTCATCTGTGTGCAACATACTAGGATTGATGTGGAAATTTACATGTGGCTACATTATTGCTTGGACTGAATCTTGTTCTTCTTCTTGCACTCTTCCTTATATATGCGGTGCAGATGGTTCAATTCCCTTGTTGCTTGTTGGTTTCCCTTCCCCGGTCTTCTTGAGGAGTTGTCGCAAGTCTGTCGATTGCTCTTTAATCCTATCCCTGTAGTGTGCAACATGGTTGAAGTCCTCAGATAGACAATCCTGGACCATTCGGGCTATCATCTCCCCATCATCGTCAGTGATCATATAATATGGACATGTTCTTTGGGCCTTTGATTTCTTGCATACACCTCATGGTTGTGTGGTTGGCCTCTTGTTTTCCCCTTCTTCCTGTGGGTTGGGACTTGCTGCGATATGTTGCACTCCCTCATCATGTTTTTGTTGTTCTTTGGCCGACTGCATATTCTCTATTTCCCTCTTTTGGGTCACTATCTTCGTTGGCCCTTTGTCTGTCTGTGTTGTCTTTCTCTAGCCCATTATTTGTCTCTTAGGAACTTGGATTTCTAGAGGCCATGTTTCTCCCTGCTCTGCCTCTTCTTCTGTTATTCTTTCTGGAAATTCCTGGGTGATGGCTAGAATCCTCCATTCATCGTCCCATTTGATGATGACCATGTCGATGTCACCCTATATGATACAATAGTGCATCTATAGCTATTTCTTATTAGGATCCTTCCTTTCTTGTACGCACATTGTGTGTCGTGTGGCCTGGAAATTGGCGATGTTACCATATCGCACGACAACTTCTGGTGTGATTCTCCACATCTTGGAGATGGATTCTTGTAGGTCGCGTATGTATCCTTCAAAGATGGACCCATTCTCCTTTTCCTCCTCAACTCTAGCCTAGCTCTAAGAAACAAATACCTCACTCCCTGATTCGGTTTTGGTCTGGTACAAAAAACTACATACCTTGGCTCTTTCCATCCCATGAAGGCTATTAATGTCATTAGTCATGAGTAGTGAAAATTTATTCCTAGATCCTGCGCATCCTTGCAGTCATTTAGGAACAAGTTCAAGAGATATGGTGCCCATATCATTGAGGTGCCTTTTTCTCACTGCGTTGCAATTGCAACAACTCCAGTTGGAACTTCCTCCCTGTGGCATTTTCTTAGCAACTTGAAGGCTAAGATTTCTGTGCCCAGTTGTGTTGTGGCATCATTGATTCGTTTGATAATGATCCCTCTTCTCCCCTGTCGGTGCCATACTTCTTATTCATCTCTTATGCTAGCGCTTTCTCCTTGGTTTTTTCATCCAGAAACAACGTAGGATCCATGCCCCGAGATGGAAATCCTATTATGCTCGTGATCATATCTACGTCTATCAAGATGCGCTTTTCCAACCAGATGTCCCCAGCATGTGTGACTGCTAAGATCTGTTTGATACATGCGGTTGTGTGCTTCCCTCTGCCAAAATGTGGTAAGTCCAATAGATCTAAAATTCATGTTTTCTATAGCCCAATTGCCCACTAAGTGGTTGGTCGATCGATTCTCCAACCCGATTTGTGCCTGTAGTCTGTAGAAATACCCTCTTCGCAAGTTCCAGAAACTTGTTCTCATCTACGACATCGTGGTCCGAGTATTTGAGCTTCCCTATATGACCTAATAGCTTTGGTCCTACCTGTATCCTAACTGGTATGCACGGTAGAACAATTTCTATTCCATGCTTCTTGCAAGGTGACCTCGGTATCTGTATCTTGTCTTCCATTGTTGGTGGTGGTTGGCTTGAAGTTCCAGTGGCTTCTGGTTGTTCCTCTGTATACCATTCTAGCTAATCTGAGGCATATGCGACTATCCCTCCTGCTAGGTGGTCTGATATGGTCATTTGTGACTTGTCTGGGTCAACTACTGACAACTCAATTGGCATCGTTCCATTAAATCGCGTAGCTACTTTGACATTCTCTGGTTGCACGTTCTTTAGGGTTTATATTTCCTGGTTCTGTGGTTCTTGTGTTTCCGTTTTTATTTCCTTACTCGAGACCTCCTATGTTGGTTGTTGGGTTTCCTCCACTATCAGTGTGGGGTTCACCAGTGTTGTGTCTGGATATGGAATTTCGTCGACATCGATGATTTTCAGTGGTTTCTGTTCACTCTCTTCCACTTGTCCTCATGACCTGGTCTGAACTCTAGTTTTCCTAGTGGTCTGGCTCATTTTCTATTGCTTGGGTGGTGAATGTCAAATATCTGCTAGATTTGAATAGTCTCTGTGATCTCTATGAAGTCACAGTGTGCTCTTTAGCCTCTGTTGTTCTCTGTCTTTTCTCTTTCTATGAATAGACTATTGGTTCTCGCGTCCGTGTGTTGTATGGTTTTCTCATGAAACTTGTTGAGGATGCTTCCTTGACTATGGGTTTAATGCACCTTAGTTATTGTTTCAATGCATCTTCGATGGTTTCATACTTGCCATTACTCTGCATTGTCATTTTCTGTTGGTGAGATTAATGTGGGGTCCCATCGGTCCTTTCCATCCTTTGATTCCACCTAGTGTTGTCATGTCATCCTGTTTTTGTCAACTTTCCTTTTCCCACTCATTTCACTTTTTATGTGACCATTGTCCTTCTCCTCACCTAAGTGTGTGTTCCCTTCCTTTCTCCGGTGCACTGAGCCCTCTCTGGTTCTTCCCTTTAGGTTTTTTTTTTTTTTTACTCCGCGGTGGGTGGCTGACTGTCCTTATAGAGCTCTAGTCAGCTCCCATTAATCATCCCTCTGATTTATGTTCTAGATAAGTCTCCTAACTATACATCTCCTCCATTTGTGATAGATTTTACTTCATATGGTCCTAGACAATGCATTCTTATCTTTCCTAGGTATTGAAACAATTTGTTGTCATACATTAGTACTAGGTCTCCTTCCTTAAATGTTTTCTTTTTGATGTTTCTATCATGCCAACCTTTATCTCTTTTTTTTGGACTTGTTGGTGGAATTTTTACAAGATTTTGTCTTCCTCCATGGTCATTAACTCATTCAGTCTCTCCTGTACTACACCTCGTTCTGTCATTTGTGTGATGGCTACTACGCGTAATCTTGGTACTAAAAATTCTAATGGTACAACTACTTCTTGGACATAAACTAATTTAACTAGCATGTGCCCTATCAATGTTTTGCATGTAGTCCTCTAAGCCCATAACATTGTTGGTACTTTGAGGTCCTAGTCATCTCTATTGACATTACAGATCTTTGTTAGCATGTTCTCCGGAATTTAGTTAAATGCTTCTACTATGCCATTCCCCTATGGATGATATGGTGTACTCTTCTAGTGATGGACTTCAAACTCTTTAGTCATCGTGCTGATGGTGTTGTTTATAAAGTGTGTGCCTTTGTCTCTCATTAAAATTCTTGGACACCCAAATAGAGTAATGACTTGTTCAAATAAAAATTGCATTGCTATTTTTGCGCTACAATCCTTCACTGGTGTGGCTTTCACCCATCTTGTTAGGTATTCCTTCACGATGATAATGTACCTAGATCCTGTTCTTTTTGTTGGTGGGTTGATTGATCCCACAAAGTCTATTTCCTACTTGATGAATGCTTGCAATGTTACTTGTGGTGATAACGACATCTTGTCCCTTCAGTTGGGTTTGCCTACCCTTTGATAGATGTCGCATCTTTGATAGTACTCCTTCGAGTCTCTATGAATCGTTGTCCACCATAGTCCTGCATGAAATACCTTCTGTGCGGTATCTTTACCTGCATAATTCCCTCCTGGTATTCCTTCATGGGCTTCTACTAAGACTCTTGGTCTTTCATGCTCTAACATGTATCTTCAGAAGATGCTATTTACGCCCATTTTGTACAAGTGTCCTGCAATCAATTGATAGTCGATAGTGCAGGCTACTAGGTTTTTCTTCTGCGCGGTGCTATATTCTTGCGGCACAGTACCTATAATCAAGTACTGAATGATATATGTGAAGTTCTCATCAACAATATGTATCGAGCAATGAGAATAATTGTGCATCCAAAAATTTGTCCTCCAAGTTTGTAGGTTATTCTCCATTGGTGACTCTTGATAGATGGTCAAGTCCTATATTCAATTTTCTTGGCTTGACTATTACCTCAAAGTCAAATTTTTGGAATAGTAGTAACCATCGACAAATTCTCCCCTCCAACAATGGTTTCTTGACTAGTTATTTTAGGGTTGAGTGATCTGTGAACATATTAAAATGTTTTCCCAGTAAGTAATGTATGAATTTATGCAGTGCATAAACCATAGCTAGGCCTTCTCTTACTGTCGTGTTATAGTTCTGTTCTAAGTCGGATAACTTTCTACTCGCAAATGATATTGGGTGATCCAAGTCTCCCACTCATGGCTGTACCAAGATATCTCCAAGTGCTATGGTTGGTGAATCTACATGCACGTGGAATGTCTTCTCCTAGTCTGGAAATACTAATATCGACGTGATAACCATCTTTTCCTTCAGAATTTCTAGACCGTGTTGACACTCATCGTTCCACTGGAACATTGTTTCATTTCTTAACAACTTTTCCATTGGTGCAATAATTTGTGCATATCCTTTGATAAATTTCCTGTAGTATCATGTGTGTTCCAACGTTGTTCTTAGCTGACGAACTATTTTTGGTGGTTGAAAGTTAACAATTACTACAATATTTGCAGGATCTACTAATAAACCTTGTTTAGATACTATATGGCCCAATAGTATCCCAAACGGTGTTCCAAATATGCATTTCTTTATGTTCAGTGATATCTGGCGCTGTCTGCATCTTTCTAAAATTAGGCGTAAGACTTCGACATGGTCTTTCAACAAACTGTAGACAGTCCAATCATCAAGGTATACTTAGAGAAACTGATGATGAATTCCTTAAACGTAACAATGATTGCTCTGGAAACAATTGTTGGTGCATTCTTCATTCCAAACGACATGACTGCATATTGGTAAGATCTCCATTCTCTCACAAATTTGGTCTTGTGTCTATCTTCTTGTGCTATCTTGATCTGATGGTAGCCTGAGAATCAATCAGTGAACAAATAAGCTTCACGTCCTCCTACATTCTCTAATACTTCGTCCGTGAACGATGTAGGGAATGGGTCATGTATGCATGCATAGTTCAACTTCCTCAAGTCAACGCATATCCTGATCCCTCCTTGTTTCTTGTCCTACACTACCATCTGGATTATCCATTATGATTCTTTAACTCGTTAGATGATGATGGCTTCGAGCATCGTGTCAATTTAAACTTTGACTTTCTGCTTATATATTGGGTTCATTCTATATTGTCGTTGTTGGATCATTCTTGCTTCTAGTATGAGTGGTATCTTTATTTCTCCTAGCTCTCCGACTATGCCCTTCATTTATGTAAATGTTATGGGAAACAGGTCGTTATACTCGCGTAGTAATGCTGTTATGATTTCCACTGTTTTCTCATCCCAATAGTCTCCAATGCTTGCCATTTTAGGCTGCTCAACTGTCCCAATATTGACTTTCTTTACTTTGATCGACGCGGCAATAACTTTTGATTCTATAGGTGGACCTTCCACTTCTCTTTCTCCTTATGCTTCTTCAATATGAATATCGCGCAGATAGTCTTCATCCGATGCTTCTTCTTGTATGTGGTAACACGACAACAATTCCTTGACTATCTGTTTGTTCCGCTGTTGTTCTTCTATGATCAGTTCAACTTCTGTTTCTTTGATGAATATCACTCCTCTTATCTGTTTAAGTGTGGCATCTATGTTGGGGTTAGCATGCTAGAATGATAAAGTGACTGTAAAATTTTGTTGCAATGTCATCCAGGTTGTAGTTCCCTTGCGCAATTCCTTGTCTGTATACTAGTTCATTGGTATGTCTTCTAGCCTGCATGGATGATTTTAGGGGCTAAATTTCTCTCATCCGCTAATTTTCCATGGTTTTTCCAAAAACGAGATTCGATATTTTAAAAATGATTTGCCAAAATTCTATAGGATAAAATTATTTTGCCTTAAAAATCGCCAAAATTTTATAAAAACTATATAAAATCCATAGAAATTAGAATATTTTTACAGAAATATCGCCATACATTTATAGTTGGAATATGAAGGATTAGTAAGATTCGCCAAAGTTTCTACATTTTAAAATAAATTTCCATCCTTAAAATCATCCCTGCTTCTAGGGTGTGTATGAAATAATGAGGTCGTTCTTTTAGGGGTGTCAATTTCCACAACTTTCTACACTTCTCCAAGTGTTCTGTTGGTGCCCCTTGTCCATCATACCTTTGTTGCTTATTGTTTTTCTGTTCTGCGCTGAACCTTATGCGCAGTAATCACTTACATTGGTATCAATATATGATTATCTCTTTGTGCGCGTCCCACCATCTTCTGGGTGTGGCCTTGAGTTCTAAATAAAGTGCTAAAAGTCTTTGGTCCTCTAACACGATGTCTTTGCATCTTGTCAAGAATGTTTGCAAATCATTTATTCCATGGAAACTGAGTTGTTCCCTAATTTCTGTGCCTACCCATCTTACTCTGCGATCTATTCGTGCACATCTTCTCGTAGATACTTCATGTAGCCTTTGTTTCCAGTTCTCTAAACCAGTGTCTGAGTCTGTTTCGCATGAAGTAATGCTCCGCCAACTGAGTATCTCGTCTGCAGTTGGGTTTACGTAATCCTCATCGCGTGCAGTTGTTCTATACAACTGGTTGATTTCCTCTAAGTCTAGGCAAGTAGGTTCTACAAACCTCTCCCCTTCTGATGGGTCTAATGGCGTGATGACCTTATATTCTCCTGACTCAAATGCTATTTTCCTGGTTTTCAAGTTGATTATGGCCTGGTTGTGAAATGCCCAATCCAGACCAAGCAACATTGGGTAAGGTGTTGTGTCATCCACTATTTCAATAACTTCAAAATATTCTTTAGTGCGCACTCCATCTAGGTCTATTGTTACTCCTTTCAGTCTTTCGATTGGAAGGACTCTATGTTGGTTTGTTGAACAGGTGAATATCCTAAGGTTGTCTTTTCCATGCATTTCCATGTCTTCTTTGGTAGTACATTGACTTCAGATCCTAGATCTAGTATGATGTCTCCCATGTTGAAATCTTCTATGTTGGCATTCAGTCTGAATTCCCTACTAGTTCTTCTGCTTGTATGTAGGTGATTGACAGTTTTTGGTTCTAGTTTTGCTTCCATCTCCATACTACATTTTTATAATATGTTTTGAAAGATTTTCACAGATGATGGATCATTTAATATGTTTACACATGATTGCAAAAAGACTTTGATTGTACTTACTTGTCCCATGGGTTGCATTTCGTTGGTATGATCAAATAATGGAGGCATCTCATACTCTGGTGATTTCTTGTCTGGATTCCTTAAATATTGCTTTCTCGTTCTGCGCATCAAACTGTATCCTTGGTTCGATGTTCTTCTTGACCCAGTGGTTTTGTGTTGGTTCTTGTCACAACGTAGTCGCTTATTTTAGCTCCTCCACTAGTAACTATATTGATGTTCAATCCTTCATCCCTTGCTTCGGTGGAAATCCACGCAACATTCTGTTTGTTCTAGTTCCTCTTTTCGTGGATCTTTACTAGTAGTTTCAGACTTTCCTCCGTATCATGGTCTGATGCGCGACAGTACATACAAGTGGCTGGTGGAAGTGGGCATTCCCTTGCGTAATGTCCTGGATGATGGAAATTGTGACATACCATCGGTCCTCTACCTCGTTTGAAACCTCCTTGGGCTCGTCCTCCACCTCTGTAGCATGCTCGATATCCTTTGGGCTCGTCCTCCACCTCTATAGCATGCTCGATATCCTCTCGGCGCGTTATACTGAGGTGCCTGATTACACTGCGCGATATTGTATTGAGGCTGTATCGTGTTGTACTGCAGTTGCGTGTTATTGTATGGCTGTTGCGCAGTATTATACTGCTGCTGTGCAGTGTTGTATGGAGTTGGAACTTGATTGAATTGTGGCGCTGCTTGCCCAATCATCATTTCTTCCTGCACTCTATATGCGTCGGATGTCCTTTCTGGGGTTCTGTTTGTTATTGCAAACTTTTTCTATGGTGCAATTTGTCTATGACATCGTCCGAGGCAGTTTAATATTCGTGATATGGAGATTGTTTTTACGGTGGAAGAGACGAAAACAGCAATATCCACCCAACGATATTGAAGGTGCTATTTCTCCTACAAATGGGATTGAAGGTACCCATAAATTTGAGGGAGATTATATGAGGAATCTGACCGGTCTTCCATTAGTATTCGGTTTCCAGGACATGGAGACGGCCACCGGCAGCTTCAGCAAAGAGATCGGAAGGGGAGGATTCGGGAAGGTATACGGAGGAATTTTGACGGATGGTACGCGGGTTGCCGTTAAATGTTTAGCGAAACTGGCCGGGCAGGGACAGAGGGAGTTTTGTGCAGAAATCGCCACCATATCGTCCCTCAATCATTCCAATCTCGTGAGTTTGCGAGGTCTCTGTGTGGAAGGTCCCCATCGTATTCTGGTCTACGAATTCATGCCCAACGGGTCTCTTGATAGATGGCTGTTCGGCTCAGAGAAGCGGCTGGATTGGAAGACCAGATATTCGATTGCGCTGAACACCGCCCGGGGACTTGCGTACTTGCACGAGGAGTCCGGACTTTGTACTCTGCATCTGGATGTAAAACCTCAGAACATTCTGCTGGACGGGAATTTCAAGGCGAAGGTCTCGGATTTCGGCATGGCGAGGTCTGTCAACAGAGATCTGGAAAGCCGTGTGGTGACGCAGGTGAGAGGGACGCCCGGATACATGGCGCCCGACTGGCTTTCAGAGTCCGGAATCACTTCGAAGAGTGATGTGTTCAACTACGGGATGGTGCTTCTGGAAATAGTGCGGGGCAGTAAGAACGTGGATAACTCTCAGGATTGGGAACACTGGTGTTTTCCTTCCATTGCTCACAGTAAGGCGAGGCAAGGAAAATGGATGAATTGATTGACCATAGATTAAAATTGGATCGAACAGAGGATATGGAGGAGGCGTATCGGCTGATAAAGACAGCGCTGTGGTGTATTCAGAGCAATTCGACGTCGAGGCCTTCAATGGGAACAATCGTGAGAATACTGGAGGTGGATTTGGAGATAATGAATCCTCCATTAGTCTGCACGCTTCCTTTCGCCCCGTCCATGGATGACGAATATTAAATTTGGCAAATATATGGTAAGGTTGTTTTATTGTCTCGGTGTCACTTTTCTTATGACCGCCAAAAAAAGGTTATTAATAAATAAATCGGAAGTATTTCAGTTTATTTATCGATAGGCATGTGAAATTCACCATCGAACCATATAATTTCGGATATGTTTTTCTTTGCTATAAGATATATTTTATGGGATTGAATTTTCGTCTGAATTTTTAATGGTATGGTTCGATTGAGAATGGTTAACGGACATTATTTCATTAAGCACGAAACTTGAATTATATACAATTTCATTATTTTTTTAAATTTATTTATATATAAATAAATAAATTAGAGTGAAAGTTGATATATTAAAATTATGGAAAAGAAATTTAATCATATATAATTTCATTATTTTTTAGTTTAAATTTATTTTTTATATTCTTTGTTTTACTTTCAAATCAATAAATGAAATTTAATGTTAATAACTTTCTTGCATTTCTAAGTATATCAATTAACATGTTTATTTTTTCACATTTACTTTTTAAACTTAAAAAATTATTAAAATGAATTATTAATTACCACTAAACATAATTTAGCAAATCCAAGAAAAATTACTTTATTTTAACATTTACATATTCATTATTAATTTTTTACAGTTCTTAATACGGACAATGGAATGTACATTGAACCCAACCACTTATCATTTACTTTTTAATTTCAATCATAGGTGTGGGAGGACGTATATGGAAGTATAAAACTTTCAAGTGGTAATGGAGAATGCTAATAGTGGTAGTGGAGAATGGGCGGACGTTTATGGAAGTATAAAGTTGGAGAATGAAAGGAGTCACGTTTGTCATTTACTTTATAATTTTTAACCATTTTTTTTAGGTGGTAATGGAGAATGCTTGGTATGCGTGGTAATGGAGAATGTGAGGCGTTGTAATGGAGAATATTTTTGTAGAAATATTAACAACATTGTATTTGCACGAATGTTAACAACATTGTGGAGAGTGCGCAGGGCCAATACATTATTACATGAATATTAACAACTTTGTATTTGCAAGAATGTTAACAACATTGCATTTGCAGCTTATGTCCCAGCTAATTATGGCATGCTATTATCTGGATCATGGACAGGTAAATTGGGAGGTACTCTACTGATGGACATGATCTATGCAACTGTCCCCGATCCAACAATAGATTCTTACAGTGAAAATATGTTTTGATTCAATTTCGATGGAAGATGGAACACAATTAATCAATCCATGTAAGTACGACACGAGCGGGTGACAACCATGGATGGGTCTTCTCACCCTCAAAATCCCACAAACAATTGATTGTCTTTTGCTATTTCAACTGCAAGATGGTTCATGGGGATCACATTCACACCTTTCAATTAGGGTATATTAAGTTTTTAAGCATCATCCAATTTTGTAACAATTGAAACATATTGGAAAATATATATAGTACATGTCATGATGGGAGGATAAATATTCTAACATATATTATGCATAATACTTAATATCTATCTAGCTAAGGAACTAATAAAGTTGATCGGTTTTTTTCTCTGCATGTTGAATGACATATCCAAAGATTGAAAACTTCCTTTAAGAAGAAACACTTTTTTATTTTTTTTATTGTTGGATTTTTATTTCTTTTCAATTTAGTGAAAGATTGAACAACTACAACTGCATTAAATGTTAGAAATACAGAGTTACAGTGAAAAGTACAATTTTGAAATTTAATTAAGAAATTGTTAAATGTTAAAAATACTAAGAAATTGTTAAATGTTAGAAATACAGAGTTACGGTGAAAAGTACAAATTTGAAATTTAACTAAGAAATTGTTATAAAATATTCATAAATAAAATATAAGTATATAGAAATTATAAAATGTTCATAAATTTATTCAAAACAAATTTTAATTGAAATTTATTAAATAATATATTAAATCAACTTTTTATATTGTTTCAATTTCCATTGTTCAAATGACATAAATAAAATTAGAAAAGAATAAGATTTAGTTTGTTCCATTAATTAAATTATTAGAATTAATTATCTTTAGGGTTAGAGTTTTTTTTTTTTTTTTTTT
>JASDQU010309435.1:30096-49166 GCA_032191745.1 Picea mariana
CGGTGACTTTAACATAGAGGAGTGGCTTAACAACAGACTTCATCACCGAACACACTCCATCACTAACTATCCTACACCTTGGGGACATCTTTAGGGTTAGAGTTATTAGATTTGTAGTTATATTAATTATTTGATTACATTGATTAGAATTAAAGTTAAGCTATATATTATATTAAAAATCTAATATATATATAATATATGGATATTCTATTTATATTTTATTATTTTCCTTTTATAATGAAATATTTTTTTCATCAAAATTAATTTATATTATATTATTAACATAATTAATTAATATTATATTATCAATATAATTAATTAATATTATATTATATTATATTATATAGAGATTTAATTTATATTATTTTTGTATCATTCTTTATATTATTTCTATATATTATAATTTTGTATATTATCTCTATATATTATATTTATATAAATAGAATCTTGATTTATATGAATTTCTTTTTGAATTTATGATTACAAAATTTAATAAAATAATTTTTTTTATCTAATTGTGATTTTTTATATAACATTTATATTTAATATTTTTTTTCAAATTTTAATTATACAATATATTTAAAATTTTATAAATAATGCATAAAATAAAAACATTTATAAGAAACACATAAAAAATTAACAATAACACATAAAATATAAAAATATGAGTATTATTATTATTTTTTTTGCATAATATTAAAATTAATATATTTTAAATTATTTTAAGCATTAAAATATAATTATTTTTATTGTTTTTTTTTGGGTATTTGTTATAAATGATTATTTTATATGAATTATTTAAAATAATAATAAAAATACTACTATACAAAATCACATTATTTTTTAATTGAAATTAAATTATTTAAAATAGTCCCCAAAACACTAACACATAAAATATAAGTAATTGAATAAATTTGAGAAAATAATAAATAAAAGATTAAATTAAAAAAAATCAAAGATATTAAATAATTTTTTTTTTTTTTTTTTTGAAAGTGTTCAATGTAAATCAAATGTCTAATAACAATATATTATATGAAGAAAAAGATTCAATATTTTATATTTTAAACCAAATATATAAAATACCATGGAATGAAAGGATATGTCACCTTTGTATGAATGAGTTATCTGTATGAGAGAACATTAGTTGTATGAATCTATTTACTAAATCTATCACAATACTCATAAATGGATTTCAATTAAATATGTTACTACTATACATCGCAATTGCTTTTAACCCCTTCCTTTGCTTTTTCTTGACAATCACAATTTGCAACACCAAAAATCAGAATGCATAAATGCATACTTTAATTTTATATATTATTATTTGGAAGGGATAGATTTTACACTTGAAGATCATATGTTATCAATGTCCTTAGAACATGTGTGATTCTAAGTTTCCTTCTATGTAATATATTGCATTAGTTCAAAGTTCCTATCTTTTTCACAAAGGAAACACTCAAATAGATTTGTTTATAAAAACTTTGCCAAAACTTCATTTTCGTAATGTGTCGAACACAAACCAACCTTGTCATGCAACGAACATGCTCCGACGTTACAATGTGATGAACAAAATTGGACGTTACAATGTGACGGCCACAGTAATGTTCAAACATGTTGAACATAGTAACTCCAAACAATGAAAAACATAGTAACGTTGCAATATGACAAACATCGTAATTTTACAATCAATTGAACATAGTAATGTCACAATGTGATGAACATAAACTGACGTCACAATGTGATGAAAGTAGGCATGTCGGCGCAATGTGGATAGTAACATCACAATGTGACGTTCATAAACAGACAAGGCAATGTGTAACACATTGCCTTATCGTCACAATGTGACAAACATTTCCTCACATTGCAGTGTGACACACATATAGTGACGTCTCAATGTGACAAACATTTCCAATACTAATGTTGCAATGTGATGAACATATACATGAACATAATAATGTTGAAATATGTCAAACAAAGTAATGTCGCATAGTTACGAACATAGTAACATTACAATCAACTGAACATAGTAGTGTCACAATGTGATGAACATAAATGGATGTCACATTGTGACAAACATTGGCATGTCATCACAATTTGATGTTCATAAATAAAGATTGCAATGTGTCACAAATCTCCTTGTCATCACAATGTCACAAACATTTCCTCATGTTGCAATGTGACACACATATAACAACGTCTCAATGTGACAAACAGTTCCAAATGTCACAATGTGTCAAATATAGTAACATTGAAATCTACCAAACATACTAATGTCGCAATGTGACGAACATATACATGAACATAATAATGTCAAAATATGTCAAACATAGTAACGTCGCATACTGACGAACATAGTAACATTGCAATCAACTAAACATAGTAATGTCACAATGTGATGAACATAAATGGATGTCGCATTATGACAAGCATTGGCATGTCGTCACAATGTGGATAGTAACGTCGCAATGTGATGAACATAAACAACTTTTGTAATGTGTCACACATCACCTTGGCATCACAATGTGATTAACATTTCCTCACGTTGTAATGTGATGCACATATCTTGACATCACAATGTCACAAACATTTCCAAATGTCGCAATTTGTCAAATAAAGTAACGTTGAAATCTGCCAAACATAGTAACGTTAGGAAATGTGTCGAACATAGTAACATTGTAATCTACCAATCTATCAAACATAGTAGCGTCGCAATGCGACAAACATTTCCAAATGTCGTTGTGTGTCGAATATAGTAACATTGCAATATACCAAACATAGTAACATCACAAATGGGACGGACATATACAGACATCTCAATGTGGCGAACATATACAGACATTGCATTCTCATGAACATATCCATGTCGTCGCAATGTAATGAACAATTATGTACGTCTCAATGCGACGAACATATATGGATGTCTCAATGTGATGAACATATCCTTGATGTCATAATGCGACAAACATAAATGGACGCTGCAATGTGATGAACATAGCCCTATCATTTTAATGTGACGAATTTATTTGTGCATTGCAATGTGATGCTCATATTATGATGTCGCATTGTGAAATACATTTCCAAATGTTGCAATGGAATGAACACATCACATTGTCACAATGTGATGTACACCACCGAATGTCACAATGTGATAAACATATACCAACATTGCAATGAGATGAACATTTCCCAACGTTGTTATACGACAAACACAACCCACTATCGGACTGTGAAAAACCTATTCCAACACCATAATGTGACAAACAAAAACCCTTTGTCTTAATTTGATTACTATAACCTTACGATGTCATGTGACGTCACATTGTGATGAAAAAAACATGATCAACATTTCAATGCAGTAGTGTCATAGTAAACTTTGGTTAAATATAATTAACATAGCCCACCATAATCAGATCCACATGGTAAAAAAAGGTTATCCATGGGCATGATAAACCATAATAAACCCTGGCCAATCATAGTCAACCCTGGTCATGGTCAACTACATTCAACCAAGGTGAATGACAACTACGATCAACCATATTCTCAATGATGAACATAAAGATATGTCTCAATGTGACGAACATATATGGACATTGCAATGTGATGAACATATCCTTGTCATGACAATGTGACAAACATAAATGGATGTTGCAATGTGACGAACATATCCTTTCATTGCAATGTGATGCTCATATTCAAACATCGCATTGTGAAAGACATTTTCAAACATTGGAATGGGATGAACACATCCCATTGTCCCAATGTCGTGTACACAATCCAATGTCACAATCTAACAAAAATAGACCAACATTGCAATGAGACAAACATTTCTTGATGTCGCTGTTTGACGAACATAACCCATTGTTTGGCTGTGATAAACCTAATAATGTGACAAACAAAAAAAACCTTCATCGTAATTTGATTTCTACAACCTTAGGATGTCATGTGATGCCATAATGTGATGAACAAAATGTTATCAACATTTCAATGTAGTAGTTCCATAGTAAATTTTGGTTTAACATAATCAACATAGCCCATCGTAATTAGATCCATATGGTCAACGAAGGTGAGCCATGGGAATGGTCAACCATAATAAACAAAACCAACCATAGTCAACCATGGTCATGGTCAACCACAATCAACCATGGTGAAGGACAACCATGATCAACCATAGTCTCAATGACTAACATATATGAATGTTTCAATGTGACAAACACATATAGTCATTGCAATGTGACAAGCATTTCCCCATTGTCACAATGTGATGAACATAAAAATACATCCCAATGTGACGAGCATAGCCCTATCATCGTAATGCGACGAACATATCCTTTTGTTGCAATGTGATGCTTATATTTTGACGTCACGTTGTGAAAGACATTTCCAAATGTTGCAATGGGACGAACACATCCCATTGTCGCAATGTGATGGACACAACCCAATACCTCAATGTGAAAAACATAGATCAACATTTCAATGAGACGAACATTTCTTGACGTCACTATGCAAAGAACATAACCCACTCTTAGACCATGAGAAACCTCTTCCAACACCATAATGTGACAAACAAAATCCCTTTGTCGTAATTTGATTACTATAACCTTACGATGCCATGTGATGTCACAATGTGATGAAAAAAACATGATCAACATTGCAATGTAGTAGTGTCGTTTTTAAAATTTGGTTAAACATAATCAACATATCCCACCATAATCAAATCCACATGGTCAACGATAGTCAACTATGGTGAAGGACAGCCACAATCAACAATAGTAATCCTTTCCTTCCCAATGTCAACCAAGGTCTACCTATTTATTAATGTATTATTAATGTATTATCTACCTTAATAATGTATTTATTAATGTATTAATACTTCAATATTGTATGTATTAATGTGTTATTATTTTAATAATATATTATTAATATATTAATAATTTAATATGTAACATTATTACTTTACCACTCTATTAATACTATATTAATGTTTTAATGTTTTAGTTATATATTTATTAATGAATTTAATGTATTTTATTATTATTGTTGTAATAATGTAATATTAATGTATTATTTTATTAGTGTATTAACATTTTAACAATGTATTAATTAATATTGTATAAAAGTATTAATCAACTTATACATTACATTACTTTAATAATGTATTAATACTTTGGTAATGTATTTATTAAAATTGTAGCAATGTATTAATTAAATAAATTAATATTTTAAAATATACATTAATGTATTTATGTCATTTATAGTCATGACCATAAGAAACCATAATCATAGTGAACCATATTCATCTTCAATAGGTCACCACCAAGCCACACCAAATTGGTGTATGAGACCCTTTTGTTTGTGGGACAAGGGGCCGCACCAAATTGGTGTATGAGACCCCGTTTTTTGTGGGACAAGGGACCCCCCTCCGCCCAACGATTTGACTGGTAAAGTCTACAGAGGTATACATACCCTAACCCCTGTGGTTTTGAGCTTGTGACCTCTTGAGAGGAAACACATGTTCTTAACCATTAGGCCCGCTCAGGATATTTTAAATTAATACTTTAGCAATGTATTCATTTAAAATGTGTTAATTAATTAATACATTACATTATCAAAGTATTATTAATGTAAGATTTCTTTATTAATGTATTAACTAATGAATCAATGTATACTTTAATTTATTAATGCATTATTAATATATTAATAGTTTAGTATGTTACATTATACATTAATGTATTAGTAATTTAATTTATATATTACATAATAATGTATTATTAAATACATTGAGGTCAATGTATTACTATTTTCTTAATGTATTACTTTATTTAGACATTAATACTTTAGTAATATATTTATAAATGCATTTAACTTATTTAATGTGTTATTAAATTTAATATTTTTATTGATGTATTTAATGAATTATTAATGTATAACTTTATTAGTGTATTAATACTTTAAGAGTGCATTAATTAATGATGTATGAATTTATTGATACATTAATAGACAATTAGTCTATATACATTAATACATTATTATTATATATTATAATTAATTAATATATTAATAGTCTTCCACAAGGTAGGTCGGCCATCAACTAACAACAACCACTTTATAAAAGTGATTGATATAGGCAGATGGCACCATTTTTCAGCTTTCGAAACTAATAGCGGCGATCGACCTATATCAACCACTTTTATAAAGTGGTTTTTGCAAATTTAATCATATACAATTTTATTATTTTTAATTTAAATTATTTTTTTATATAACTATGTGACCATCTAATTAATAAATTACTGTGTAACCATCTAATTGGTCTAAATGATTAACAAACTTACTTGAAATTACAAATTTACTTCACTATTAACTTTTTCTCATTTTAAAGTATTAGATTTACATTTGTGCCAAGTTTTTAATATCTCATATCTATAATATACATACAATAACAACATCCATAATTACCTAAAATTTTCTCATTTTACAATATTAAATTTAGAGTTGAACACTATGTGACCATCTAATTAATAAATTATTGTGTAACCATCTAAATGGTCTAAATGATTAACAAACTTACTTGAAATTACAAATTTACTTCACTATTAACTTTTTCTCATTTTAAAGTATTAGATTTACATTTGTGCCAAGTTTTTAATATCTCATATCTATAATATACATACAATAACAACATCCATAATTACTTAAAATTTTCTCATTTTACAATATTAAATTCAGAGTTAACCACTTTTTCATATCTACCATACACCTACCATAATTCTTCATTTGTATTGAAGAAACCGTGGTGAGCTTAAGTCTTCATTCGATTAATGAATTCTGTTTATTAATGCAACAGTAATAAAGTCTTTGTAAGTCTTCATTGTATTATTATTTAGTTTGTTTTTTTCAACACTAATAAAGTCTATTATTTACAGTAATAAATTTTATTACTTAAATTAATTTTAAAAAATAATATATTAATAAAATCCATTAATATTTTAGATGTTTTAGGGTTAAGGTTTTTAATAATATATTATTAAAAAATTAAAGGTTATTAGAATTACGATTAATGTATAATTTCCTAAGTTAATAAGGAAGTTTATTAATCAAGAATTCAAATGGCACTCCATTATCTACTATACATAATGTCCATTAATAAAATAATCTTTATAAATTAATATATTAAAATAAATTTTATTAATAAAAAAGTTTTGTAATTTTGAAGGATTTAGAGTTAGGGTTTATATTAATATATTATTAATAGGGTTAGTGTTATTAGAGTTAGAATGTATTATTAATATATTAATTATTGGTCAAGTTGGAATTACTATTATTAATATTAAATTATTATATTAAAAAGTGATTAATATTATATTATTAATAATTAGTGATAATTAATATATATATTATTAATATAAACAAATACTAGTTATTATTGTTAATAAATAATAATAATAGGTTTAATATTATTAATAATATTTATTGATTGGTTTAATCTTAACCAATAATCATTAATAATATTATTAATAAATTTTAGTTAATACATGAAGAATTATTATACATAATACATTAATAATTAATAATAATAATTGTATAATTAGTTTATATATATATATATATATATATATATATATATATATATATACTTTAGGTATGTAACATGCATAATTTTCATCCACTAATTATTAATAAATATTAATAATTAAAGATGTCACCCATAATGTACTAATAATATATAAATGTATTAATAATATATTGAAGTAAATGGTTATTAAGATTAGGATTAGGATTATTTTTATTAAAATTAAGGGTATGGTTATTTGTATTAGGGTTTATTTTATAATAACAACAAAATGTTTTGAATTCAATTCAAATAATAATAATAAATAGAAACATGAATGTCGAGAAAAGTATAAGAAAGTATTTTTAGTAGATATGGACATAAGGTACTGATAATATAAGAAAGTTAATGTTCTTTGTATTTTTCTTAAACTTGTTTTATATGAATTCTAATAATATTTAGGGCTAATTATATATATATAACCATATACTACATTTTGGTAATTTAATTTCTTTCTAAGAAAGAAAAAAAAATACTATTTTTTATAAATTTATTAAATATCAAATTTTATTATAATAAAATAAAATATAATAAACTTGAAATTGGGTGCATAAACTTTACTTAGGATAACTTAGGATAATTCAATTACTACATACATGTAATCACAGATTAAAAATGTTTGACATAATTTCAAATTAAATATATCTATATTATATATATTACTACATACATTTTTATACAACTCACTGTTGAAAATGTTGATATAATTTATTAAATTTTAAAAATATACATTAAAAGAAAATATAATTAACTTGAAATTGGTTGCATAAACTTAACTTAAGATAAGTCAATTACTACATACATTTAAATAAAATATATTTATAACATATGTATTAGTACATACAATTTTATAATAATAATAATAATCTGTTTTTAAGGTTATAGCCAAGCCAGACACCAAACCTCCACCCAACGATTTTACTGGTAAAGTCTATGGAGGTATACATACACTACCCCCCTATGTATTTGAACATGTGAACTCTTAGAAGGAAGCACGTGTTCTTAACCATTAGGCCCACTCAGGCTCTGTACTTGGATGTTGAAAATGTTCATATAATTTTATAGTTCAATCATCTTTCCCATTATACTTGGTCTTAAGATGCAAAATTTATTACAATGTGACGAACATGTCCTTATGTTGCAATGTCAGGTACATATCCTAATGCCACAATGTGAAAAAAATTTCTAAATGTCAGAGTGTGACAAACATAACCTTTTGTTGCATTATGATGTGCAGAACCCAATGTTGCAATTTTCCAAACATATGCCAATATTGCAATGAGACAAACATTTCTCGATGTTTCTATGTCACAAACATAACACATTGTCAGAATCTCACAAATCTATTCCAATGCCATAATGTGTGTGACATACAAAAATCCTACATCACAATGTATAGAACCCAAATGTCACAATCTAACAAACATATCCCAACATTGCAATTCCTTACACAAAGCTCACAATGGTACACTCATGACCATACTTTAGTATGTGACGAACTTTTTCCTTTGTCACGTTGTCATGAACATTTCCCAACGTTGTAATGTGAACACTTCCCCTGTCCTTGCATTGTCACAATCACTTAACGAAAACACAATATGTCGAGCATCTCTTGATGTCTCATTGTAAAGAACATAGTAACGTTACAATGTGCCAAACATAGACTAACGACACAATGTGATGAACATATCCAGGTTGTCGCAATGTGGATAGGAATGTTCCATTGTAATGAACATAAACATATGTTGCAATGTGTCATATATCGCTCTATTAATGTGATGGAAATATTTTGTCCTCGCAATGTGATGAACATATACGAATGTCACAATGTGAAGAACATAATGCTTTCGTCGCAATGTGATGAAGATAAATGAATGTTGCAATGTGATGAACATTTTGAAACGTTCCAATCTGTCAAACATAGTAACATTGCAATCTACCAAACATATTAACATCACAATGTGATGAACATATATGGGCGTCGCAATGTGATGAGCATATATAGACATCGCAATGTGATGAACATAGCCCTTTCGTCGCAATGTGATGAACATTAATAGATGTCACAATGTGATGAACATAGCCATCTTGTCGCAATGTTACAAACATATCCTCATATTGCAATGTTACACGCATAACTTGATGTCACATTATGACAAAAATTTTGAAACGTCCCAATAGGACGAACACAACCCATTGTCACAATGTGATGTGCATAATCCAATGTGCAATGTAACAAACATATACCAACATTGCAATGAGGCCAACATTTCCTAATGTTGCAATGTGATGAGCATAACCCATTGTCGGACTGTGACAAGCCTATTCCAATGCAATAATGTGACAAACCAAGACCCTTTGTCATAATTTGATGACCATAACTTTATGATGTCATGTGACAAACAAAATTTGATGTCACAATGTGACGAACAAAATTTGATGTCAAAATGCAACGAACAAAACCTTATGTTGGAACGTGACGAACAAAAAATGATCAACATTACAATGCATAGTACCATATTAAAGTATGGTTAAACATAATCAACATGGTCCACCATAATCAAATCCACATGGTTAATGAAGCTCAACCATCGACATGGTCAACCATAATAAACCCTCGTCAACCATAGTCAAGCATGGTCATGGTCATCACAGTAAAAAATCTTAAAGGACAACTACGATCAACCATAGCCAACCTTTCATTCCCAAAGTTAACCAAGGCCTACCAAATTCAACCATAATACACCATGGTCATGCTCAACCATAATCAACCATGGTCATTGTCAATTAATGTGATGCAAATATCGTATCTCAATGTCATGAACATGTACTAACATTGCAATGTGATAAACATATAAGGACAGATATATGGATTGTTACTGACATATATAAGGAAATATATATGAATCGTTACTGAGATATACAAGGACTTATCTATCCTTAATGTATTAATACTTTATTAATGTATAATTAATTAATAACATATAAATATATTAACTATAATGTATTTAAGCATTATAATATTAAGTTAATACATTATTATAAGGTATTGTTTGTGTACTGTATTATTACATTATTAATGTATCATCACTTTATTAATGTATCAATACCCTATTAATGTATTATTTTAATGGAGTATAAATATTTTACTAATTTATAATTATTTAATGTAATAATGTAATACTTTAATGTATTTTTGAATACTTTCATATTTTTTATTGTGCTTTATTAATGAATTCTATTAATAACATTAATTAATTAATACATTATTAATTTTACATTAGTACATTACAATATATTAATGTATTAATATTTTAATTTAAACATTATATTAATGTTTTAATTAATTAATACATTAATTAAGTTTCAATTAATCAATCTATTAATATTTTATATAATATTACTCTAATTAATACATTGATACATCAATTATATATTAATTCATTAATGTTCTATTATTCCTCCATCATGTATGTGAGCTCTTAACTATCAACAACCACTTTATAAAGGTGGTAAATGATGATATTAATTTGAAAAGGGAAAAATGAAGCAAATTAACTTATATCAATAACTTTTATTATTATTATTTTAATAATGTATTACTTTATTAGTATTAATATTTTAGCAATATTAATTAATACATTAATTAATTATTTATTAATAAAATTTTAATATACATTAATAGATTAATATGTTACATTAATTTAATGTATGGCTACTTTATTAATGTATTAATAATATATTTCTTTTATTTATGTATTAAATCCTTAATATTGTATTTACTAATGCATTAATATATTTAACGTATTTCTTATGTATTTAATATATTACATTATTATTATATTCGTATTTTTAGCAATATATAAATTAATAATTAATTAAGTGATTATTACATTACATTATTAATGTATTAATCAATATATCATAATATCAATTAATTACTTTCTTCTATACATAAAATTTATATATTATTATTATATATTACATTAATAATTAATTAATACATTATTATAATATATGTATTAATATATTAATAGTTTTCCCTGTGGCATGTCGATTGTCAACTCGCAACAATCATTTTATAAAAGTGGTTGATATACGCCAATCGACATCATTTTCTAACTTTTCAAATTAATGGAATCGATTCGTGTATATCAACAACTTTTATAAAAGTGGTTGTTGCTAGTATATATATTTTAGTGCAAGTATAATTTACTACTGAAATATATATTTTAAATGATATCAATATGAATCACATAGATTGAATTACCAAGTAATATAACTATATTTAAAAGTTGCATATATAGAGAGAGAATGGATTTTATATATATTTCTTATTCTTCAGCCACTAGAATTTCTTTCTCCCCTACCCAAAAAAGAGTTTGAATCGGGCTTAAGTATCTTGGCTTTCATCTCAAACCCGATAATTATAATTTTTTGTATTAGCTCTGGTTTTAAAAGAAGTTGAGAAAAGGATATCTATGTGGGTGAAGAATCTTCTCTAGGGACGAAGATGCATACTAATAAAATTGGTGTTGGAAAGTATACATGTTTGTTGGACATCAACAACAGTTGTCTCTAAAGGCACTCTAATAAAAATGAGGAAGATAAGTTGACAGTTCCTATGGTTAGTGTCACTCAAGACAAGTGGTATTCTACTATTTAGTGGAGTAGGGTGGTGATGAAAAAAAGTTTAGGAGGATGGGATTTAAAAGACATTCAATTGTTTGTCGAGTGATTAACAAGCAGAAGTTTGTGGAGATTGTCACTTACCACTTCTTTATGGGGAATGATCCTAAAGACAAAGTATTTGTATGAGTTCTCAAGATTGAATATTAGTATAGGAAACCCAAGAAATCCACCAAAGAATCCATTGTTTGGAAATAAATGCTAAGTGTTTTTCCTTTAGTAGGTTCTTGGATGGTCTGGAGGATCGGTAATGCTCGAAAGGTTCATGTGGGAGAGGAACCCTGGCTCGGGGTGGAAAATGAATATCGTTTTCCATGTCTTCTTATTGAGTCCACTAGATCTTTGGGCATTGTCATTCTAGAATAGGTTAAAGCCCAATTTCCTCAGGCTACAAGTCAATCGGGATGGAAGTCGGGAAAATTTCTACGACTAGAGGACATCGTCTTTCAAGAATGGAATCGCTTCATTGTGAAGTTAGTATCTAATTTCAATAGGTCATGGGAGCAAGAGGAGGACATCCTCTATTGGTTTGAAAATACAAAATCTAGGGATTTTACTGCAAAGATAGGATACCTAGCCAACATGGAGTTGCAGTGGACATGGAAAATTCAACATGGTGTTGGGACATCGTCTAGAAACTAAATGATCATTTGAAAAGAAAAATTGCCTCTTGGCTCACATTTAATTACAAGTTGTTAACCTGGGATAATGCTTTGAAAAGAGATTTGGTTGGCCCAAATAGATGCACCCTATATAAATCAAATGAAAAATCCTCCTCTCACATTTTTATTCATTGTCCCTATGTAGTGTAGGCTATAACGATTCTAGTGGAATATTTCAAGCCAAAGTGTACCTGGTTAAAGGATACAATAATTTTTTTTTTGAAATATTGGCTCACGAATAAATTTGTGAAGCATTTTGAAGGGTTATCATGGATTATGGTTTATATGGTTTATGGTGGGTGAACAAATCTAGTGTCTTTAGGAATGAGGATGTTCCCTCCATAGTCACAGTGGGTTTGTTCATCAAGATGTCCAAGGAATATAGGGTTGAGGGAAAAGAAAAAAAGTAGAGACATTTGTCCATGCTAGAGATTGATAATGATATTTTTTGGGGGGTATTTCAATGGAGCCAACCAAGGTCATCCATCGTTCTACAAGGTTGGTGTTGTTATTTATTTGAGTTAGAACCATTATATACACATTAGATATTCCCTTGGAACATGATCAAACAATAGGGAAGATTTCATAGCTATGTGGAACTTGTTGGAGACAACATCAAGGAAGAGTGTGAAGAAATTACAGGTTCTAGGAAACTCAAAGTTGGTCATTGATTGGACTAATAAAAAATCCTTGGTGACTAATGTGCACCTTTTCCCTCTGATTCAAGATATTTTGGCCTCAGTCCAATCTTTTGAATCAATTTGTTTCGGGAATATCTTCTGTGAGATGAATGGAAAAACAAATGAGTTGTCAAAGGAATCTCTTACCCTCCTAGCCAAAGCTCTTGGCTTCTATGAATTCATTGACAGAGAATAACTAGAGTTTATGGAGTTTCATTTTTAAACTATTCTATCTATGTTGTTGAGTAGAATTATGTTTGTATTGAGTTGTATTGAGTTGTAAAGAAAAATATTTTGTATAAGTATTGCTAGACTGTACATGATAATAGAATGCTCGATATTTTTTTCCAAAATTAATGTAGGAGTCATAACATGTTTAAAAGTATGAGTTCTCCATGAAATAATGAGAAGAATCTCTATAGTTTTTGTTATTTTTTGGTCTAAAAACCAAGAAAAACTTCTCTAAGATGGGAATATGTATATTCACCTCTTATGAATATAATGATTGTTTTATAAGGAAAAAATGTTTTACAAAATATTTTTATTATAAAAACTATTCATAAAATTTCAATTTTTTTTTAACAATGCTCCATACTCAAATCCAATTTAGACTTTGTTTATGAATAGCACTTTTAAATTTTGTGCTTACATCTTATTAATTTAGCTTATAATTAAGTAATTTATTATACATACATTTATATAAATTTTATAATATTTTGGAAAACTAATATATTAAATAAAATATTTTGAATTTTTTTTTTAATAATAATTTTATTTTATGATTGATTGAAAACATTGATTTGACAATATAAAATATATAAAAGAATTATTAATTTTAGAAAAAAAACACAAAATATTAATTTTTCAGTGATAAAAAATAATGGCTAGTTTGAATTTAAGATTATATTAATTATTATTGGTTAAAAATATTGATTTTACAATATAAAAATATATAAAAAAACTATTAACCTTAAAAAAACCACAACACCCTAATTTTTAAGTGATAAACAAAGATGGCTAGTTTGATCTTAAGTTTATATTAATTATTACATACATCAAAATATCCAATAACCCAAAATATTAGAAGGTAGACAATGACTACCAATTTATTTTCTTAATGGATAATTGTTTGAATTAAATTATTGTTATCCATACACAATCAATTTGCTCCTTTTGAAGGGCATAATAACATCTAAATGGATAGGGGAATATTCATGGCATTTTCTCCTTTTGAAGGGCATAATAACATCTAAAATGGATATGGAATATTCATGGCATTCAATAGAAGGTAAAAAAAATAATGACTCACAATATGACAATCTTATCAAGCCAGTAACCTTCGAACATCTCCTAGAGTGCATGTGCCGGTCACGGAAACCCCCTTCTATGAGAATTTTTTAAAGGAACTTTTCCATTAATTTCAACCACTTGTAGAAGAGCATGTTCGCCTCACCGTCCCTTCGCTGCAGTAATTTGTTAATATTCCCATTGAATTTTGACATCGGGACAATCACAAACTCACGCATGAAAGCCATACTTCTATAGAAACAAATCTACCAATACATTTTTTTATTACTTTGTAATTAGAAATTGTAATTTGATGAATAATTAGAAAAATTTTATTGCTTTCTAATTAGAAATTGTAATGTGAATAGTAATTAGAAATAGTAATCTGATTTGTATATGTGCATATAGTAAAAAGTTTCCAATTTAAATATTCATTCTTTATGTTAAATCCAAAACTCTAGAAAGATAGTCACATTGAAATGGCTCACCTTCTTTCAAGTAAAGAGGCTGTTTCTTCTAGACTAACAGGTTATTTTTTCTAAAAGTACACATATTGCCTTGATAATAACAGTTTTGTTCATTTTTTCTTTTTTCTCTACATATAAAATAAGTAACACAAAATATTATGTACTTTCAAATAAGTATTCCATAAATGTAAACGTTAGAGTTAATGCGTATTTTAGTAAATTGTGGTTTGTTAATTCTACATGAATTGATTCCAAGGTGTATTAGCTATTTCACTGATCTAAAATATTCAACTATTCATATAAATATGTAATTTGTTTGAAGCAATAAAATTAAGTGAGAAATATTTTCTTCGATCAAAAATCTCTTCTCTCCCATTTCCAATTTGGTATCATAATAGGTTGCTCTATGGTAACTCCCTCACCGAGGGCCCAAAATATGTGAGGAAAATGTGAAGTTAATCTTCAATATATGTAGAATAGATTAGTTTAGAGAATTATTTTTTTGAGTGATTACACTGAGGTTGTGTGTATATTTGGTTGCAACCTAATAATTAAGAAAAAATCAACCCTTAAAGTTATACAATAAATAAATAAATTTAAATAGTATATCATAAAATGCAAAATAATAATCTCAAGAATAAATAAAAAGTATTAAAATAATAATACTTCGTTTCAAAAATTAAAACATTAATACTCTAGATACTATGTTATAAAACTTGCAAGGTGAGAAAAAATGTTGGTTGTGGAGCCTGATTATCTTCATGATTCATAGGTGTCTGTTTTCAACTGTGTTTATACCTCATGAAGACTTTACACCCTAGAATAATGTACATTCCTCCACACGGGGAAGTGTAGGGGGGCGTTACCCCTTCTGTGGGGTCCAGAGGCAGGCAGGTCCGCAAAGGAAAAATAACCTTGTAAATGTATATTGTAATTTCATTGTAAATCTAGACCGTTCATTATAAGGTCATAGATATGACGATAGAAGTTATGTTAGAGTTTTTTTCCCTAGAAGGAAACCCTATTTTATGAGGGAAATGTATTGCGGCTATCAATAATTGTGAATATTGTATTCTGAGTGAGGAGACTATGAGAGAAAGAAGAGGAATTTACAACGGGTGTATTGTAGGTTATATCACTTCATTTGTTGGATAATAATAAAGGAAGGACCTGACCCTTTCTCTGGTGGACGTAGCCGGTACTAGGTGAACCACACATATCTGTGTCTCTATTGTATTGTGTATCTTCTGTGTTTTATTTCCGCATTTTTTTTTAATTTTATTTCTCTGCGATTCTATTTTTCTTACAACTGGTATCAGAGAAAAAGGTAACTTGCAGGAAAAAAGAGTTCCTGGTTCGAGTGAGAGCAATGGCGAAAGATGGAAAGTTTAGGTTCGAGAAATTTAACGACAAAAACTACCAGTTATGGAAGATGCAAATGGAAGATTGTTTATATCAGAATGATCTATTCCTACCATTGGGTGGAATAGCAAAGAATCCGATGACCATGAAGGACGAAGAATGGGAGGTTCTTGTCAGAAAGGCACTAGGAATGATACGGTTGAGCCTGGTAGTGTCGATTGCTTTCAATATTTCGAAAGAAAAGACAACGAAGGAACTAATGGACGCATTGGATAAATTGTATGAAAAACCCTCAACGTAAAATACTTTATTTCTAATGAAGAGATAATTTAATATGAAGATGTATGAAAGTGGGTCTGTTGCAGATCCTTTAAATTAATTTAATACAGTTACTAATCAACTAAGTTATGTAAAACTGGACTTTGATGATGAGTTCAAGGATTTTCTAATCTTGTGCTCATTGCCAGAAATATGGAATGGCTTGGTCATGGTTGTAAGTAACTATGTCTCTAGTTCAAATACTTTAAAATTTGATGTTATTGTTGGTGTTATCCTTAGTGAGGAAATGTGACGGAAAAGCACAGGTGAGACATCAAGTAATACGTTAAACAAGGAGAATAGGGGAATACAAAAGGATAGAGGAAAGGGCTCATGGAATTGCGAGAATTCTAGGAAGGGTAATCCAAAAAATATAGATTATTGGAAATGTGGGAATAAAGGGCATTTGAAGATAGATTGCAGAGCTCCATAGAAACAAAGAGATGGGCAACAAGAGAAAAATCAGGAAGCAAATGTAACAGGTGATGTGTTACAATATGCTTTGATTCTTTCTGTAGATAATATTTTTGAGTCTTGGGTAGTAGATCTAGGGGCTTCATTTCATGCCACATCCCATAGGAAACATTATCTAGATTATGTTCTAGGTGAATTTGGATAGGTTTATTTGGGTGATGATGCCCCATGCAAAATTGTTTGAATGAGAAAGGTAAAAATAAAGTAAAGGAATGGAAAGCAATGGCTGTTGAAAGATGTAAGACATGTTCTAGATCTAAGGAAAAATCTAATTTCAATAGGGAAGTTGGCAAGTGAAGGTTGTATATGCATATTTACAGATAAGATGTGGAAGGTCACCAAAGGATCATTGGTGATATAAAAATGAGAGAACGTAGGTACATTGTATTTATGTACTGGTAATACTAAATCTTACATATCTTTAGCTTCTACAGGAGTGGATGCAACATTGTGGCATCATAGGCTTAGACATTTTAGTGAGAAGGGGATGCAGATACTAGACAAAATAATTTTTTTGCCAAATCTTAAACAAACTGATTTGGAATTTTGTGAGCACTGTGTTTATGGAAAACATAAGAGAGTCATATTTCTCAGATTTTAAAAAGAAAGGATGCGTGAAAGGTTAAATATTTTACATACAGATGTATGGGGACTAGCTTAGGTATCATCTCTTGGTGGCTCTCCTTCTTATGTTACTTTTATTGATGATGCAACTAGAAAATCTTGGTTTATTTCATTCGAAAAAAATATGATGTTTTTTATACTTTTAAGAAATGGAAATCTTTGGTTGAGAATGAGACAAAAAAAAGATTGAAGTGTCTCGGATTAGAAAAAGGAGGTGATTATTGTAGGAAGGAGTTTGATGATTATTATTCATACCATGATATTCTCAGAGAGAAGAAAGTTCTAGAAACACGACAAGAAAATGGTGTGTCAGAAAGGATGAATAGGACAATCATGGAGCGTGTTAGGAGTATGAGATTGCATCCCAGTTTTCCCTTATAGTTATGGGAAGATGTTGTAGATATTATTGTTTACTTAATAAACATAGGACCTTCAAGCTCTTTGGATGTTGTAATTCCAGAGGAGGCATGTGTAACATCCCTCTCTAACGCACTGAGCGAACTTATTCTTAGAGGTCACTTGCTCGCAAGTGATCCAGATTATTATACTATTAAAACATTTGATTTTGATTATGAAGCGTCATGGGTTGATGACATGGTTTAACTGCATTGACATAGACAAGTGCTATTGACTCGGTTTTACTTAGTGTGTAGGATTTTGGACCTCGAGGATGCAGAGGCATCGACTGAACCCCTTGGACTCTGGATCGAGTCAGGGAGTGTACCATTGGGGTTGATTTTTTTACTGTGTTATTAGTGCAGATGATTAGATGATATGATATGGATATGTTCTGACATGATTTGTGATGATGCAGGCTGACGATAGCTTGTCGACCAGACTCACATGTGGAGTAAAGGGGTCATGCACGACTACCAGAGATGTTGAGGGAGAGGTAGGGCTC
>JASDQU010309435.1:49266-73901 GCA_032191745.1 Picea mariana
TGGAATAAAAAAAAGGGGAGAATTAATTGTTTTATTATTTTTGATATATTAATTAAATGAGAAAAGGGAAAAAGGGTTAATTTCCACACCTGCCTTTTTGAGTTCTAATTAAAAAGAGTAAAGAGGGGAAATCTAAAATATTATGAAACTACGAAAAGAGTTAAACATAAAAGGGGGAAAAGGGGAACATAAGGGAAAAAGAGGAAAGTCAAATTTAGTAAAATATCTACCATTTAAGAGCTTTCTAATTTAAACTGAACTAGCAATTTCATAATAGGGAAAGACATTAAAACCTATAAGAGAATTTGGGGACACCTAGGAGTGATTCTAGGAGTAACTCTAGGTGGCTGAGGGAAATAAAGATAATTAATTAATTAAAGAAATTAATTTATGGAGGAATGAAGGGGAGGAGATGGAGGTTGGATCCTCCTCTGTTTGCATAACGTTACATTGCAGAAATATCTACTTGACTAACTTAACTTATGGGAGTTGGGATACCCATCTCAGTGAGGAGTGGTAGCTTGGCCTTACGAGGTGAGATGGTATCTAGTCGAAATCTCTGGATAGTGAGTGTGTGGCCCATTTGCGGCTAGGGGGGCTAAGGGGGAAGAAGATTACCCCTAGCATTAGCTGGGAGGTATAGGTGAAGTCTTGACGGTAGGTGAGCGGGAGTTGCATGGAGCACGCGGGACATCATTCAGAGAAGGTGATCAGGAAATGGTACACTTTCTTTCTTTGTATGGTCAATTTTTTTAGAACTTATGCTTGAATCTTCATTTTTACTTGGGTAAGTGAACTGATTGTATAGATGGTTTTCTAAAATTTTCTTATCCTAGCTCGATGATAGATTGACTCCAATGGCATCATTTCCTCACACGTCTAGACCACCTTTCTCTATTGATTGTGACCTTCATGGTTGTTTAGCCTTCATCCCTAGCTCACCAGTCCTCGCCTAAGTAGTCAGCCAGGAGCCTGATTTACGGTCGTCACCTTAGCGTTAAAAGACCTATGGATCTCAACACCCTACTTTCATGTGCGAGGATGTTGAGCGAAGGATGAACCTGTTAGCCAGCTACTCTTGATTATTGTCCCTCGCGGATTGTTGATTCCGCCATCTGGCAACGACCTCTGCATGTGGATTATCTTGTGTCTTGGATGGTTTTCTCTAAGCCTTGACCGATAGAACCCCTGCAATCATTCCATGACCTTTCTCATTGTATCCTCACATTCTCTTACTGTTGTCTGCACTGTATTGGGGTTATAGCATTGGATGCACGAATTGATTCCCTGCTAGCAAATTTTTGGGTATTCTAGCAATGAAAAAAAATAATTTATTTCAGGTCTGCATTTCTGTATTGGTCTCCTGGAAGGGAAAAATGTTTTTATTGGTTATTTATGTCTACATTATATTTGTAGTCTGGCAATGAAAAAAAAAATGAATTTATTTCATGTCTACATTTCTATATTGGTCTCCTGGAAGGGAAAAACGTTTTTATTGCTTATTCTTGTCTGCATTATATTTGTATTCTGGCAATGCAAAAAGAAAACAAATTTATTTCATGTCTATATTTCTGTATTGGTCTCCTGGAATGGAAAAACGTTTTTATTGCTTATTCATGTCTGTGTTGTATTGGTATTCTGGCAACGGAAAAATTATTTGATTCCTCTGTCTGCATTTGTTCTTACTTGAGGCTATTTTACCCATATTGAAGACTGATATATGCTTAACAACATCGTGCTACCAAAGTGTTGTTTAAATACCCATGTTTTTTCTCTTAAAGATTGACATAGATTGTTGTTTAAAGGCCCATGATTTTTGCCTTTAAAATGGGAAGATATTGTTGTTAAATTACCCACAATTTTTCTTTTAAAGGTCGACATAGACTGTTGTTTAAATGACCATGAAGTCACCTTCAAAATCATGATTGTTTTGCTGTGAATGACCATGGTTTTGAAATTTAAAATGGACTGTGTGATGCTGAAATTCGCCCACATTTTTAGCTTTTCAATTCATCCAATTTCCTGCTATGAATCGACCACTTTTTCTTTTAAAAACTTGTTTTCATTTTACTGTTAAGGCCCATGAAATTTCCATTCAAACACGTGGCTAAGGTTGTCGTAAATGCCCTCGATTTTTTCTTTAAAACATTGCCTGATATGGATGCATTTACCCATGATTTTTGGCTTTAAAACGTTTGTCTGAGCTTGTTGTTTTCGCCCACGAAATTTCTTAAAAACATTGAATGTGTTGCTGTAGAATTCACCCACAATTTTAGTTGTTTAATCCAGAGTTCACTTGTTGGAATGACCACGATTCACCTTCAAGATGTGGCTTCATTTTCCCTTGAGTGTTGCATTGTGTTTTGCTAAATTGATTAAACCCATTATGTTGTAGATGATTATCAATGATATTGGTTGATTCCTTTCTATCGACAATAATGATTTATTGGTTCATTTCCTTCTGATGATAATGTTGATAATATTGGTTAATCCCATTCGGTAGTAGATTAAAACTTGGTTTTGGCCGAACTGAGTTAATTGGATAAATCCCTTTTTGGTTAATCCAAACCAGCAGAAACGTTAAGAAAATGAGGGAGTTAAATCTTACCATCGATTAAACATTTATTTATGTTATCTCCTTGATAAATTGTGACTCCACTTAACTTTAACTTGCTTCTTCAATTACTTGCCAATAGGGATGGACTAATAAGCAAGTTGAAAAAGGAATGAGTACTAATTGTACAAATGATTAGTTGATAAAGAAATGATTTTTCATTATTAAATTAGTGATGACAATGAATGTTTACTAACATAGTAGTTATGTTGAAAAGAATGATTCCTAAAGGTGACTTTTGGTTTGATAATGGAAGGGATTTAAATATTAAAGAAATGTTTGGGTTAAAAATGATTGGTCATTAAGTTAAACCTTGGAGTTGTCCCACTCACCTTGTAATCAATTTTAAGAACTCATTACCTACTCTTAAGAATACTTTTCTTAGAAGTAATAGTTTAAACCTTCTCACTTGTTTTAGTATTTTCACTACTTACATATTTAATAGGAATTTCAAGGAAATAATGCCAAAGACTCCCTTGTTTATTCATAAGTCTCTTAGGAACTACCATGAGAAAAGGCTTAGTTAATTTTAATGACTTAACAAGCACTGCATTTAATGATTCCACCTTGTTAAATTATGTTAGTCATTCGCGAGAAATTATACTACGACTTGGTACCATTGTATGTATATTTGTTAAATCTTTAATTTAGAGTGTTCCTAAGGTTAAATTAAATTAACATGTTGACTTAATCGCAATTTACAAATGATTTCAATTCTAATATAAAATTGTAATTGGCGACTAATTGAAATGTGACTTACTGTCATATTGTAAATCTATGTTAAATTTAGTCTGGTTAATTGATCTGTAATTAACGTCAATTTAAATCATAGATATTGACCATTTAGCCTTGATTAATGGTTGGGTAGTTGACGAAGTCATTTTTATCTTGCGCTTCCCGTTGAGGGTGTTGATGTTTATTATTAATTAATGTTTGTACTTGGTTTGTAAACATTCAATGTGATTGGTTTTGCTCACTGTAAGGGTTCTAGTTGCTTGTGTAATTAATTTTGGGTGCGTTGGGTTGTTTGGATGATTGTCCTTAGCTTAGTAGGCTTGGTCTACTTGTGTCGGGTGGGATGTAGACACCTCCTTGCTCCTCAGAGCAGTCGCCATCCTTGAGACCTTAAATGGTCAAAATCGATGGGAACTTGGGCTTGAGCATTGCTTATGTGTCCTGGAGGTCCTAACCATTGCAAGGTAGGACGGGTAGTTAGTCATTCTTATTCTTCGTTGGTTGAATGTCATACATTGCTTCTAGGTGCTTGATGTGCTTTTATATTAGGTCGTTATGTTTGTTGTGGCGTGAGTTGCATGCATTGTGTTCGTCGTCGTGTTGCGATGTTGAGTATAATGTCATGACTACCTTCCTACACACACACAAAAAAAAAAAAAAAAAATTGCACTTGTTATGTGAGGCTATTGTCGTAACGATAAGGCTCGTTACATATGGTATCAGAGCAGGTTCAACCCTGTGACTATGGATTGCCAGGCTTTCCACTATAGTAAACCCGTGAGTATTAACCCTTGTGTTAAGTAAAAACCTTAACGTGTCCTCATGGAGATCGCATTTAGAGGGCGCCACTGAGGGTCCACAATGTGCAATATCTAGTACCATTAGCATCCTCCGAGATCTCGAGAGAGATGAGTTCTAGCATTCACGAGTGTCACAGACGGTTGTGTCATCGAATCATAGTTGTAGAGCAAGTCGTGTGCTTCACACTTCGTGTTTACAACCTCTAGCATGAAGGTCCACATCGTGGTCTTTCAACTGAAGGGGAGCACTCTTTTATGGCTGAAAACGCTCCTGCCCCTTTGAACCTGGCCATTGGCAACATGTCATGGGAACTGTTCAAGGGACGGTTCCAAGAGAGGTATGTTTCTAAGGAATTCGTTGAGCGTCAGCTTAACGAGTTCGACGCTTTGCGACGAGGTAGCCACATGGTGCTTGAGTACGAGGCCCGTTTTGGAGTTTCTTTGATATGCTCCACACTAAGTTACCCAAAAAATTAAGGTCAAGAAGTTTGAGTTTGGCCTTATTGTTAGAATTCATCTTCGACTTCAGGTACCAGGAGTGCTTGACTGAAGAAGGGGTGTTGGACATCTGGGGAGCCACACTACCAGCGCGACTACCCATTGGAGAGGACTAGAGCATCCAGATCAGTCAGACCCACTACCGTGGAAGATATGGGCAAGGCCCATCGAATTCATGTAGAGGTGCATAACCGCCAGACAGAGAATCAGTCAACTATGCTCGAGACGACAGGTACCATCGCTGACCAGACCCTTAGTATTTTGATAGATCTCGGTGCTACCAAGAGTTTCATTTCCAGTGCAGCACTAAAAAGGATTAAGGTAGAGGCAGTCAAACAAGATGAGTTTAGCTTTGTAGAGACGACCTCGGGAGCCAAAAAAAATGTTGGAGGAAAGTTTACGAGCTATATCCTTAACCTGGGAGAGATTTTCACAAGGTCCAACCTGTACGTTAGGATCTTAGGATCTTATGATGTCGTAATTGGTATGGACTGGTTGGAATCGCATTAGGCAATACCCAACTGTAAGACGAAACAGTTGAGCTTGGTTGATGATGAGGGACGGAGAGGTGTGATTGTAGGACAGAACTAGGGAGTTTCCCTGAGGTTCATCTCTTCCTTACAACTACAAAAGAGCATGCGCAAGGGGTGCAAGATTCATGAGATCCTTGCATTAAACGAGAAGGGATTAGCATAAGGTTTAGAACACTTTCCGGTGGTGAGAGAGTTTGCGGATGTATTTCCAGAGGAGTTACCTAGGATGCCGCCAGAGAGGGAATTGGAGTTTACAATAGACCTAAAACCAGGAATAGAACTGATAGCTAGAATGCCTTATTGGATGTCAACCCCAGAGTTACAAGAGTTAAGAATGCAACTTAATGAGTTGATGGACCTGGGACTGATACATCCTAGTGTGTCACTATGGGGTGCACCTGCTATTCTCATATAAAGGAAGGATGGGTTGTGGAGGCTCTGCATTGACTATCATTAATTGAACAAGGCCACGATCAAGAATCAATATTCATTGCCGAGGATTGATGATCTGTTAGATCAAATGAAGGGCGCGACGGTGTTCTCAAAGATCGATTTGCAATCAGGGTATCATCAGTTATGGATCAAGGAAGATGAGGTCCCTAGGACTGACTTTAAGATGAGGTTTGGACATTACGATTTTACTGTTTTACCGTTTGGACTGAAAAATGCCCCAGGGGTATTTATGAGTTTGATGAATGGGGTGTTCTGCGAGTACTTGGACAAGTTCGTCCAAGTATTCATTAACAATATTTTTATTTACTCTTAGATGACGGAGGATCATGATGAGAACTTGCACTTGGTACTACAGTGTCTGCGAGAGAACAAATTGTATGGGAAGTTATCCAGATGCTCATTTTATCAATCGAAGATTCACTACTTAGGGCATGTCATCTCCGATGAAGGCATCATCATGGATCCAACCAAGGTTGAGGCTATTATGGAATGGCCTGTGCCGACGAATGTTCCAGAAGTGCGTAGCTTCATGGGTTTAGCAGGATACTATCGAAGGTTCATCGAAGGATTTTTCAATGATAGCAAATACGATCATGGAATTGCAAAAGAAAAACAAGAAGTTAGTTTGGACCAAGAAATGCATGGAATAATTTCGGAGGTTCAAGGAGTTGTTGAGAAAAACACCGATACTAAAGTTCTCAGACACGGACGCGGACTTCTTGGTATGCACTGACGCATCCAAGGAAGTCTTAGGTGGAGTATTTATGCAAGAAGGACGAGTGATCGCTTACATTTTGAGGAAACTGAGAAGGCATAAGGAGAACTATGCAACGCATGATTTGGAGACACTACCTTGTTGGACGAAAATTTGAACTAAATACTAACCATTGTGGATTACAACACATCTTTACGCAAAGTGACCTGAACATGCGACAATGAAGTTGGTTGGAATTGCTTAACGAGTACGACTTTGAGATTACTTACATAAAAGGAATAGTTAACCGAGTGGTGGATGCATTGAGTCAGAGACCACGCATCTTTTCGGTGCTGCCTCTTTAGATGAATCTATGTAAAAAATATTCTAAATTTATAGAATGACGATGAATGGTACAAAGAGGTCGAGGGTTTTATCGGACAAAAAACAATGATGGTACCACAATTTGAAGGATTTTCTTTTGCTAGTGATGGTTTATTGAGGTTTAAAAATTGGATCTACGTACCGTTGAACAATGAGTTGAGGATGTTGATCCTGAGCGACGATCATAGAGAAGTTTACATGGCTCACCCGGGAGTCACAAAAATGAGGGTAGACCTTAAACCCTTATTATTCTGGAAGGGAATGAAGGCAGACATAGTCAACTATGTGGCTAGATTTCTAGAATGTCAGTAGGTAAAGGCTGAACATAGACACCCAGAAGGATAACTACAACCACACGCTATTCCAGAATCGAAATGGGAGGTTATTTCGATGGATTTTATTGTTGTATTTCCACTAAGGGCAAGGAGACATGACTCGATTTTCATAGTAGTAGAAACTCTGATGAAGAGTGCTCACTTTATTCCTGTGCGTATGATGTATCAAGCACCTGACATAGCTAGAGTTTTCATTAGTGAGATTGTGAGGCTGCATGGCATGCCTAAGAGGATTATATCCGATTGAGGATCAGTGTTTACTGGACAATTTTGGACGAGTTTCCAAGAGGCCTTGGGAACCCAACTTAACTTTAGTACTGTGTATCACCCGGAGACTGATGGGAAGACTGAATGAATGAACCAAACCTTGGAGGACATGTTGCGCATGTACGTGATGGACCAACAAAAGCGTTGGGAAGAATTCTTGCCACTAGTGGAGTTCACTTACAACAACTATTATCAGAGAACCATTAAGATGACACCTTTCGAGTTTCTTTATGGGTGACCATGTTATATTCCTTTGAGTTTGGACCAGAAGAGATCCAAGAAATGTAAGAGAAAATTAAAACAATAAGACAAAGGATTAAAGAAGCATAGGATCGACATAAGAGTTATGCCATTGCACACCATGTCGATCGTAGTTACGAGGTCGGTGATCGAGTCTTCTTGCGGGTTAAACTGCATAAGAGTTCAATCAAGTTTGGGAAGGGAGATAAACTCTCTCCTAGGTTCATGAAACCTTTCAAGTTTGTGGAGAGAAAGGGGCTCATGGCCTATCGACTAGCCTTGCCTAATTCTTTGGGGCACAGGCACGATGTTTTTCATGTATCTGTTTTGAGACATTATATTAGTGATCCTACACATGTTATTGACATGATTTCCTTGCATGTGTCAGACGAGAGGGCTCTCACAGCTGAGCCAATCCACATCTTGAATCATCGCATTCGACAGCTACGACATCGAGCAATAGATCAAGTCAAGGTCTAGTGGGACAACTATAGTCCACACTCGACGACCTTGGAGGATGCATATGATATGCACTAACAGTTTCCATTTTTGTTTGATAGATACACTTATGATACTGTGAAACACTTATTCGACATTTTTACTATGAAACTTCAGGACGAAGTTTAGACCAAGAGGGGGTGTATGTAACATCCTGCTCTAGTGCACTGAGCGAACTTATTCTTACAGGACACTTGCTCGCAAGTGATCCCGATTATTATGCTATTAAAACATTTGATTTTGATTATGAGGCGTCATGGTTTGATGACATGGTTTAACTGCATTGACATAGATAGGCGCTATTGACTCGATTTTACTGAGTGTGCAGGATTTTGGACCTCGAGGATGCAGAGGCATCGACTGAACCCCTTGGACTCTAGATCGAGTCAGAGAGTGTACCATTGGGGTTTGATTATTTTACTATGTTATTAGTGTAACTGATTAGATGATATGATATAGATATGTTCTAACATGATTTGTGATGATGCAGGCTAACGATAGCTTGCTGACTAGACTCACATGTGGACTAAAGGGGTCATACATGACTACCAGAGATGTTGAGGAATAGGTGTGGAAAACAACCTTGACACAGCCTACTAGCACTCCCGCCATGGCTTGAACTGTAGGTTAACATTTACCTAGTTCGAGAGGACCCATGATGTCATGAGGGCAGACTGCGACAGTCACTCACGATGATTATAAATGGCATGCAATAAGGTGGGGGCCTTATTCCTTAGAGGCCCTTAGTCTCCCACAAGTTCACTTGTCAGAGTATTGACACCAGGGGTTTTTGATGTCTACCAAGTCAGTCAAGAGGCAAGTGGCACCTTTGGAGCACATGGTGCATCCTGAAGGGCATGTCATGCAAGAAAAATGGAAAGAGGCAAGTGGCACCCTTGGAGCACGTAGTGCGTCCTGAAGGGAACATTGCATTGTTTTGATAAATAAATGAACCTAGACGGCCTTAGGATGAACAATGTGATAAGATTTTTTTTTTTTAAATTCCCTAATAAAATGTTGCCCATCACGAAAATTAAGGTCTAGGTCTAAATCATGCTAGTGGTAAAATTTTATCCTTTTTATTAAAAAAAAAATGATATATAAACATATATATATATATGTGTGTGTGTGTGTGTGTGTGTGTGTGTGTAATTAAATTAAAAATAAAATAAATAAAGAGTATGATCTTCGTTAAATCTTGTAACACAGAGGGAGTAAGAAATTTAATTTATTCAAAAATCGATTGGAATAAAAAAAAGGAGGGGGGCGGGGATTAATTTTTTTTATTATTTTTGATATATTAATTAAATGAGAAAAGGGAAAAAGAGTCAATTTACACACCTGCCTTTTTGAGTTCTAATTAAAAATGGGAAAGAGGGAAAATCTAAAATATTAGGAAACTAAGAAAAGAGTTAAACATAAAAAGGGGAAAAGGGGGAACATAACGGAAAAAGAGGAAAGTCAAACTTAGTAAAATATCTACCATTTAAGAGATTTCTAATTTAAACTAAACTACCAATTTCATAATAGGGAAAGTCATTAAAGCCTGTAAGATAATTTGGGGACACCTAGGAGTGATTCTAGGAGTAACTCTAAGTGGGTGAGGGAAATAAAGATAATTAATTAATTAAAGAAATTAATTTATGGAGGAATGAAGGGGATGGGTGACACTTGTATGGGGAGGAATTTTTAGGAATTAAATTTTAAAAGAATAATTAAATGATATTTTAGGAAAGTAAAGAACCATGAAACTCTATATAATGAAGGGAGGAGATGGAGGTTGGATCCTCTTCTGTTTGTGTAATGTACACTGCAGAAATATCTACTTGACTGACTTAACTTGTGGGAGTTGGGATACCCAACTCGAGGAGGAGTGGTAGCTTGGCCTTGCGAGGTGAGATGGGAGCTAGTCGAAATCTCTGGATATTGAGTGTGTGGCCCCTTTATGTCTCGGGGGCTAAGGGGGAAGAAGAGTACCCCTAGCATTGGCTGGGAGGTACCGGTGAAGTCTCGATGATCGGAAAGTGAGAGTTGCATGGAGAGCATAGGACGTCATTCAGAGCGGGCGATCAGGTAATGGTACACTTTCTTCATTTGTATGGTCAATTAGAACTTATGCTTGAATCTACATTTTTACTTGGGTAAGTGAACTAATTGTCTAGATGGTTTTCTAAAATTTTCTTAGCCTAGCTCAATGATAAATTGACTCCCATAGCTTGATTTCCCTGCACGTCTGGACCACCTTGCTGTGTTGATTGTGACATTCATGGTTGTTTAGCCTTCATCCCTAGCGCACCAGTCCTTGCCTGAGTAGTCGACCAGAAGCTTGATCTACGGTCGTCGCCTTAGTGTTAAAATACCTATGGATCTCAATGCTCCGCTTTCCTGTGCGAGGATGATGAGAAAAGGATGAACCTGTTATCCGACTACCCTTGATGATTTTCCCTGGCTGATTGTTGATTCTACCATCTAGAAATGACCTTTGCATGTGGATTATCTTGTGTCCTGGTTGGTTTTCTCCAAGCCTTGACCGATAGAACCCCTGCAATCATTCCATGACCTTTCTCATTGGTGTTAGAAAAATAGGACCACGGAGAAATAAAATAAAGCAAATGCAGAAAGAAAACACAGAAGATACACAATACAAGAGAGACACAGATTTACATGGTTCACCCAGTGTGGGCTACGTCCACCAGAGAAATTACCAGGTCCTTTCTTTATTATTATCCAACAAAATGAAGGGATACAACCTACAACAAAACCCATTGTAACTTCCTCTTCTTTCTTTCACAGTCTCCTCTCTCAAAATACAATACTCGCCAACATACATAGCTGCAATACATTTCCCTCATAAAAGAAGGTTGCCTTCTAGGGAAAAAAAACCTAACATAATCTCTATCGTTAGATCTACGACCTTATAATGAACAATCCAGATTTACAATGAAATTACAATATACTTTTACAAGGAAATTTTTGCTTTGGGGAATTCGCCCCTGAACCCCCGCTGGGGGCCCACTTGCTGCCAGACCCCCCAGTCGAGGGTTTATCCCCCCGGACCCCATAGAGGGGGTACCCCCCCTCTGGACTCCCCCGCGTGGAAGAGTGTACATACATCTAGGTTGTAAATACTTCATGGGGTATAAACACGGCTGAAAGTAAAAGACCTCTAAATCAAGACGATAATCAGGCTCCACAACCAACAATTGGATCCTCGCGTTCTCTTATTGTTGTCAGCGTTGTATTGGGGTTATAGCATTGGATGCATGAATTGATTCCCTGCCTGTAAATTTTTGGGAATTCTGGCAATGAAAAAATGAATTTATTTGATGTCTTCATTTCTGTATTGGTCTCCTAGAAGGGAAAAACATTTTTATTGCTTATTCCTGTCTGCATTATATTTGTAGTCTGGCAATGAAAAAAAAAATGAATTTATTCCATGTCTGCATTTCTGTATTGGTCTCCTGGAAGGGAAAAATGTTTTTATTGCTTATTCATGTCTGCATTATATTTGTAGTCTGGCAATGAAAAAAAAAAAATGAATTTATTTCATGTCTACATTTCTGTATTGTTCTCCTAGAATGGAAAAACATTTTTATTGCTTATTCATGTCTGTGTTGTATTGTTATTCTGGCAATGGAAAAATGATTTGATTCCTCTGTCTGCATTTGTTATTACTTGAGGCAATTTTACCCATATTGAAGACTGAGATATGCTTAACAACACCCTGCGACCAAAGTGTTGTTTAAATACCCACATTTTTTCTCTTAAAGATTAACATAGATTGTTGTTTAAAGGCCCACGATTTTTGCCTTTAAAATGGGAAGAGATTGTTGTTAAATTACCCACGTTTTTGATTTTAAATGTTGACATAGTCTTGTATTTAAATTCCCATGAAGTTGCCTTCAAAATGATGATTGTTTTGTTGTGAATGACCATGGTTTTGAAATTTAAAATAGACTGTATGATGCCGAAATTCGCCGACATTTTTCGCTTTTCAATTCATCCAATTTTTTGTTATGAATCGACCACTTTTTCATTTAGAAACTTGTTTTCATTTTACTTTTGAAGGCCCACGAAATTTCCATTCAAATGCGTGGCTGAGGTTGCAGTAAACGCCCACGATTTTTTTTTTAAAACGTTGTCTGAGTTGGCTGCATTTACCCATGATATTTGGCTTTAAAACACTTTCCTGTGCTTGTTGTTTTCACCCATGAAATTGGTCTGATAGACTGACTAAGTTGTTGTTTTAATGCGGCCATGAAATTTCCTAAAAATGTTGACTATGTTTTTGTAGAATTCTCCCACGATTTTAGCCGTTTAATCCTGAGTTTACCTGTCGCAATGACCACGATTCACCTTCAAGTTGTGGCTGTGTTTTCCCTTAAGTGTTGTACTGTGGTTTGCTAAATTGGTTAAACCCATTCTTTTGTAGATGATTATCAATGATATTGGTTGATTCCTTTCTGTCAACAATAATGATTTATTGGTTCATTTCCTTCTGATGATAATGTTGATAATATTGGTTAATCCCATTTGGTAGTAGATTAAAATTTGTTTTTGGCCAAACTGAGTGAATTGGATAAATCCTTTTTTGTTTAATCCAAATCGGCAGAAACATTAAGAAAAGGAGGGAGTTAAATCTTACCACCGATTAAACATTTATTTACATTATCTCCTTGCTAAATTGTGACTCCACTTAACCTTAACCTGCTTCTTCAATTACTTGCCAACAGGGATGGACTAATAAACAAGTTGAAAAAGGAATGAGTACTAATTATACAAATGATTAGTTGATAAAGGAATGATTTTTAATTATTAAATTAGTGATGACAATGCATGTTTACTAAAATAATAGTTCTGTTGAAAAGAATGATTTCTAAAGGTGACTTATGGTTTTATAATGGAAAGGATTTAAATATTAAAGAAAAGTTTGGGTTAAAAAGGATTGGTCTTTAAGTTAAACCTTAGAGTTGTCCCACTCACCTTGTAATCAAATTTAAGCACTCATTACCTACTCTTAAGAATACTTTTCTTAGATGTAATGGTTTAAACCTTCTCACTTGTTTTAGTATTTTCACTACTTACATATTTAATAGGAATTTCAAGGAAATAATGCCAAAGACTCCCTTGTTTATTCATAAGTCTCTTAGGAACTATCGTGATAAAAGGCTTAGTTAATTTTAATGACTTAACAAGCATTGCATTTAATGATTCCACCTTGTTAAATTATGTTAGTCATTCACAAGAAATTATAATATGACCTGGTACCATTGTATGTATATTTGTTAAATCTTTAATTTAGAGCATTCTTAAGGTTAAATTAAATTAACATGTTGACTTAATCGCAATTTACAAATGATTTCAATGCTAATATAAAATTGTAATTGGCGACTAATTTAAATGTGACTTACTGTCAGATTGTAAATCTATGTTAAATTTAGACTGGTTAATTGATCTGTAATTAACGTCAATTTAAATATTAGATATTGAGCATTTAGCCTTGATTAATGGTTGGGTATTTGACGAAGTCGTTTTTAGCTTGTGCTTCCTATTGAGGGTGTTGATGTTTATTATTAATTAATGTTTGTACTTGGTTTGTAAACATTCAATGTGATTGGTTTTTCTCATTATAAGGGTTCTAGTTGCTTGTGTAATTAATTTTGGGTGCGTTGGGTTGTTTGGATGATTGTCCTTAGCTTAGTAGGATTGGTTTGGTTGTGTCGTGTGGGATGTAGACACCTCCTTGTTCCTCAGAATAATCACCATCCTTGAGACCTTAAATGGTCAAAATCAATGGGAACCTAGGCTTGAGCATTTCTTATGTGTCCTGGAGGTCCTAACCATTGCGGGGTAGGATGGGCATGTAGTCATTCTTATTCTTCATCGGTTGAATGTTGTACATTGCCGCCAGGTGCTTGATGTGCTTTCATGTTAGGTTGTTATGTTTGTTGTGGCATGAGTTGCATGCATTGTGTTTGTCGACGTGTTGCGATGTTGAGTATAATCTCATTACTACCTTCCTACACACACAAAAAAAAAAAATTGCACTTGTTATGTGAGGTTGTTGTCATAACGAGAAGGCTCATTACAGCAAGGACAAGTAAAAAGGTAAACCATTTTTTTTTAAGACTTTCAATTATGAATCATTTGTCCATATTGATAAAGAAATTAGAACAAAGCTTGAGGCAAAATCCAAGAAGTGTACCTTTATTGGATACTGTGTTAATAATTTTGGTTATCACTTATGGGATTATGAAAATCACAAAATCATTAGGATTATAGATATCATATTCAATGAGAAGGTCATGTACAAAAATCAGTTGCAGGGAAAGATACAAGAAAAAGAAAAAACAAACTACACATGAGTGCTTGATGAGATCATTGAAAAAGAAATTTCAAAGGAACCAAAAAATTAAAAATGTACAACAAAAGGAGCAACTGGTACCTAAAACTCCTACAAATGTTGTTAGACTATCTGTCAGGTTATGTAGTCCCCTTGAACGATACTCTCCTTCATTGTATTATTTGTTGTTGACTGATTCTAGTGAACCATAAATTTATGAAGAGGCAATCTAGGTAGACACCAAAAATGTAATATTCCCAAGAATGAGCCCCAGTTGTATAGATGAATTGTAACATGTTTTGTAGGATGGTCAACCAAGCAATTATAAGCTATGGGCTTATGTGTTTATTAGGCTGGATATCCTAGGTGTTAAAGGCCATGAGCCTCTTTTGTACATGTAAATATTCATATTATTAATATAAAAACATCGTTGAATGTAGACTGACCAATATAAAAGAGAATGGGGGACTAAGATCCACTAGGCTGGCTAAGGGAGAGGGGGATGAGAGGTTGGAAAGAGGGGATAAGCCTAGGAGCTTAATTCCAAGAGAATAATAATTTATTATTATTCCAAAAGTTGTTTAAAAGGATATGTTTTTATCCTAAGTTCCTAGGGGTAGAACATGTGACTTCCAAAGGGAAGGAATGTGTTTCATGACCAACAGGTGTCGGCTGAGGCACATACAGTCTTAAGGGGGAAATTATTGTGGTTGGGGGACGTGTAGGCAAATAGAGGAATTCATACACACAGGGAGGTTCATGGAGAGAGTTTTGTGTCTCACGTTCTCATCATATTGGCTATGCTAGACCAGTCGGCCCCATCTCTCCTCATGATTTCACTCATGCACTAATAAAACAAACAACCAACAATTTATGCCATTGTTGAACCTGTGACCATTTTGCACCTATGTAATTTACTAAGCCATCCCTTGCCTTACCCGACTTAGCTATTGTTGTTGGAGGAGGTGGGTTTCCAAGGCTATGGTTGAAGAAGCGGGTTGTCAGTCCTGTGAGAAACTCTCTCTAGGTGAGAGTGTGTGTTGAGGACGTGAGTTATCCTGAAGGGAGTCTTGTAGCTTCTACAAAGCTCTGAGAATTCTAGTCTGGCCTGTTGTTGCAGCCCAAGGTAAGGGAGGTGGAGCAGCCAATGGACTGTGTGATAGTGAAGGTGTATACTCCTTGGGTGGGACAGACATGTAGGGAATGAGAGGTTGTGAGCAGTGGGTGTAATTGGCTCCTGGGAGAGAATTTGTCCTCTTAAACTCTGTGATTTTCCCGTTGACCTTTCCTAGCCTATTAATCCCTTGCAAGACGAAGTTTAGTCCTAGCTCAAGGGTGATCCACTGCTGAGAGTGATGAGAAGTGTGGTCTAAGGCTGGGGGGTTCATGGAAGGTTTGCATGCAGTTGGTGGTTTTACTCTAGTTAAAAGATAAGTACCATTTATATTCTTAATTATGTATGTTGTGCATGTCTGTGATTTTTTTAATGTTATCATGTGTTTTGTTGCATGTATGAATTTCTGTCAATTCCACAGAAGTTTGTATGGTAACATTAATTATGTCTTAATTGTTTTAAATTCATTAGAAATGTATGTTGTGTGTGTGTGTGTGTGTGTGTGTGTGTGTGTGCTCCTCTGTGGCATTGCTCGACGAAGGTGTAGTTGGTCAGGGACGTTACAAATTGGTATCATAGCTAGTTTGTAGAAGACAAGGTATTTGGGTAGCATTGCCTAAAAGAGGTGTAGATGGTTGGGGATGTTACAAATTGGTATCAAAGCCAAGTTTCAAGAATTGAGCCTGGATGGGCTGGATAAGTCGTCATTGGAACTTAGGTTTCAGGTGGAAATTGTGTCAAGAGGAACCAATTTTGAACCTTAGAATATTCATGAGTGTCAGGAGGTTACCTTGGTCATGTTACGAAGCTCAAGAGGTGTAATAAGTTTAAGAAATGGCCATAGACAAATAAATCACAACATTTGTGGTGTTGGGGCCATAGGGTTGGTTTGGGAGAAGGAGAATTCGTCACGACCATCATATCTGGAGAAAGTGCAGAAGGGTTAACCCGGAAGCCCTTTGGAATTTGTGACTTCGGTGAAGTTATGTGAAAAAATAAAAGAAGGGCCAAAGACCAAAGCTTCGAAGTATCGGAGGAGATCCACACTATAGAAATGGGGAGAATCCTTATTGTTGGATCAAGCCAAGTTAAAATGGGGAAAATGTATTGGTGAAGGGAGAATCTCCAAAGATCTAAATTCTAGATTTAATCTGGACCATCTGTCAAGAGGGACACGTGTCAGCAGATTGGTGGTTCAGGATTTCGGTGTTCAAAAAAATTTGTGTGTGTGGAGGCGAGAACTCCCAAAGCCCGAACCTCTGAAGCCCCGATAAGCCAATGTAGTGATTCATGATGACATTACATGGAGGTGACAAGGATCTATCCTATACCTACCATGTGCCCCCACTTGGAATGTTGACAGTTGTAGTATGTGGACCCAGAGGGTAAAGAAGTCTAGAAATTTAGAATTCGGGAGACTGGAAGGAAGCAGGCGTAAAAATTTCTAAGGCCCGAAATTATGGAGTGACGTGCAATTATGATGTCATCGAGAATGACATGGAGCCATCGGATGTTTTCCATGTGTCATTGGGTTTCAGGCCCACCAAATATTGAAAATTCATTTGGATCATGACATGTGCCACCTTTCTGAGTGGTCCATATGTTTGTTTGTAATGTTTTTCCACGTGGACCTCCTCTCAAGTATGGGTGGTGGGACCTTGATGGTAACAATGGTTCATGGCACCAGTTGTCGCAGTATGAAGACCTGACTGTCTGGAAGAATTGTGCTATGTTATGTAGTGAAGGGACCCCCCACTGTTAAAAGTAGAAAGGTAAGAGGGGGAGCGTGTTGAATCGACTACGAGCCATCAATATGAGTGTTGATGATAACGGTTGGTGATATTTGCATGACTATTAACCGCTATACAACAATATTCATATCCTCTTGTTGAGATTTATATTGCATCTCAACAATTGGTTGCTGATGAACAGTGAATCATAGATCCACTCCTCACACTTCGCGAGTTCGCCCATTCGACACTCCAGAAAGTTACAATGACTTGGGTGAGGAACTTCCAAAGCCTAGAGGCCCAAATTCCTGAATATGTTCCTATCAATCTAGCACTTGGCCACATCCCATGGTCACAAGGGTTGGGGGCTAAGAGAAAGGGCTAGTGCCTGAAAAATTATTACAGAACATAGCATAACTCAAAAAGAAAAGATCTGTAGGGATTCTTGATTGATCAGAAACTGCAGAAAATGGAATCTGAAAGTTTTCTTTGAATTAGATTGGTTTATGAATACGGTGGGATTTGTTAAAGATTGATGACCTAACAAATTTTGGTTGACTGCACGTTGTGTTTGCAGAGTCAGCAATTTTCAGAACTGAACTAAATTGCTAAAGAGTGAAGAGAAATGGAGGAGGTACAACATGCCTTCAGTTAAGAGAATGATGCTAAAGGAATGGATGTCCATTTGGGAGTTGAAGTATATAACTCCAATGGGCATGGAGAAGAGATAGATAAAAAAGGAAACATGATCAAAATCATTGAAATATTGAATAAAGATGTCCAGACTCATCGAGCAGATAACAAAAATCTCACGAGAGCTATGGATCAATAGGGAGAATTCAACATAAATTTGATACAGAGCCTAGAAAGGATAGAAAATAAATTGGATAAGGAGAATGAATCTAGAAAATCAGGGATTCATAGGTTCCCTAATGGGAAGATAAGATCAAGGAGTTTTGGTAGACACCATCATCACTCCCAAGGACACTCCAAGAGGAGGGCACACAACAGTTCAAGCCCATCTCCTACCAGCAATCACAGGAGATCTGGACTGGATGAACTGAAGGGAGAAATGAACAATATTAAGCCTCCTACGTTTGATGGAGAGCATAAGGAGGAGGAATATGTTGAGACATGGCTTCTTGGCATGAGGAAATATTTCCAACTGTAGAATTACTCCTCTCATGTAGAAGGGAGAAATGTAGTGTATCAACTGAAAACAAAGGCATCCATGTGGTGGGATCAACTTGTGCAGGTGAAACACATTAAATAGAAAAATGTTACTTGGAGGGAATTCAAGACGTATTTTGAAAAGAAATACTTGACTAAGAGATACTATGATAGAAAGATGAAAGAGTTATTTGAACTCAAGCTGGGTAACATGACCATTGATGAATATGAGCAATTTTTTTTGGAATTGTTGAAGTATACCCCTTCCATCAAAGATGAGACTGTCAAAATTCAAAGGTATCTGAGTGGACTTCCATCTTCCATCAGTGAAAATATCCAGTATGATGATCCTAAAACTATTTAAGAAACTATAAGGAGAGAAAAATGCGTATATGAGCAACAAACAAAAAATCCCACTTTCCTGAAGGCTTGGGAAGACAAGAAGAAACTCAAGATGGATCAGAGGAAGAAGGGGGATAATCCATCCTTTTTTAGAAATAGCCCTCAAGGACAACTATGTTTTAGAGAGCCCAGAAAGGTTGAAGTACGTGCAAAAATTCCAAGACATCCACCTATGGAATGTTGGGGTTGTAAAGGAAATCATAGGTACAGAGATTTTCCCCACAGAAATGATAAAATGAGAGTTGTCCATAATGTTCAGCAAGTAGAAACAATGGAGGACATGGGAAGTATAATACCAAGGATCTATGCAACCCTAGACAACAAGCAAGCTGAGTTTCAATCACACATGATTGAAGTTGAAGGTATGATCAACAAACACACCATTACTGTTTTAATTGATTCAAGAGCTAGTCATAGTTATATATATCCTAGAATGGTGGAAGGTTTGCATTTTCCAAGAATAAAGAATGTAAAATCTTGGTTAGTGCATCTAGCTACAAGATCCAAGAGAAAGGTTGTTGAGTTGGTTAAGTCCTGTCCAGTGGACATGAATGGACTGTGCACAAGGGATGAATTGGACATCTTACCTTTAGGTTCGTATGACTGTCTAATTGGGATGGATTGGTTGCACCAACACCATGTCACATTATTTTGTCATATAAAGTATTTCACTTTCCTAAATGAGGAAGGAAACCCAAGGAAAGTGCAAGGAATCCCAAGGGAAGTTACTGTCAGAGAAATATCAACAACACAGCTGAAGAAGTGTTACAGTAAGGGATTCCAAATATTTGCAGATCATATGGATGAAGCACCTAAGGATAAGGTGTCAAATATTGAATACCATGTAGTATTAAAATATTTTAAAGATTCATTCCAGGAAGTACCAGGACTACCCCCGAAGAGAGATATTGATTTCTCTATAAACCTGATGCCCGGAGCAACTCTAGTGTCAAAAACTCCTTACAGAATGAGTACACCATAGCTAAAAGAACTGTAATTGAAGCTTGAAGAACTTCTGAAGAAGGGGTATATACGCCCAAGTGTGTCACCTTGGGGTGCCCTGGTCCTATTCATGAATAAGAAACATGGGACATTGAGATTGTGCATCGATTTCAGACAATTGAACAAAGTGACTATTAAGAACAGGTATCCTTTGCCAAGGATCGATGATATCTTTGATCAGTTGTAGGATTCCAAGATATTTTCAAAAATAGATCTCAGGTTAGGGTAGCACTAGGTAGAGATAAAGGATGAAGACATAAAAAAATACCACCTTCAGAACAAGGTATGGTCATTATGACTTCACAGTGGTACCATTTGGGTTATCAAATGCACCCGCTATTTTCATGTGCCTGATGAATGGTGTATTCAGGGAATATCTAGAAAGGTTTGTCATAGTATTTTTGGATGACATCCTGGTGTATTCCAAGTTGGAGGAAGATAATGAACATAATGTGAGGATTGTGTTTCAAGTTCCAAGAGAGCACCAACTGTATGCCAAATTGAGCAAGTGTTCATTCTATCAAAAGCAGATCCATTATTTGGGACATATCATTTCAAAGGATGGGATAGTCATGGATCCTGAGAACATAAAATCCATTAGAGAATGGTCAACACCAAAGAATGTGACATAAGTCAGATCCTTTATGGGTCTAGATGGCCATTACAGAAGGTTCATTGCAGGGTTCTCAAGGATATCTCACCCCATCACTTCCTTGCAAAGGAAGGAGAAGAAATTTCAATGGACAGAAGAATGTGAGAGAAGCTTCCAACAATTGAAGCAATTGTTAACCAGTTCTCAAATCCTGAGGATTGAAGATCCAAATGAATATTTTGTAGTGTGTACAGATGCATGCAAAGAAGGACTGGGAGGAGTTCTCAGCTAGAATGGGTTTGTAATATGTTATGAGTCCATAACATTGAAAGAGCATTAAAAGAACTATGTAACTCATGATTTGGAGTTGGTGGCCATTGTACATGCTCTAAATAAATGGAGACATGACCTCATGGGAAAGAGGTTTGAACTGAGGAAAGAACGTAATGGTTTGAAGTATTTGTTTGATCAACCAACCTTAAATGCTAAGCATAGTAGATGGTTGGAATTCCTTTGTGAGTATGAATTTGATATCAACCATATCAAAGGAAAGGAGAACAAAGTGGGTGATGTACTCAGCAGAAGAGTGCATGAACTACATGCTACGATCATTATCATGTATCAAACTAATATTAAAGGAAGAATTTCAAAAGATGAAAATGAATATTTGCAGTACATGGAATTGGTGACAAAGCTACAACAAAGTAAGATGCTACAGAAAGTGGAATATTATAAATTGGAAGCTGATGGAACATTCATGTACAAAAACAAAATTTATGTACCTAATTTCAAGGAATTGAGAATAATGATGTTGAAAGATATGCACAATGTGCCTTATGCTAGGCACCCTGGATATCAAAAAACAATGGCAGTAGTAAAGATCCATTACTTTTGGCCAGTTATGAAGAAGGAAATTGCATAATACATCGCCATATGTATGGAGTGTCAGAAGGTCAAGGAGGAGGATAGGCACCCACTTGGGTTGCTACATTCATTTTCCATTCCTCAATGGAAGTGGGAAGTGGTGAAAATGGATTTCATCACATGATTACCTAGAACAAATAAGAAATATGATTCCATCATTGTGGTGGTGGATAAGCTTATGAAAGATGTCCATTTTATTCCATTGAATACCACTCACAAGGTAGATAATGTTGTCAATATCTATATGAGGGAAGTAACACGATTGCACGGTATTCGCAAGACAATTGTGTCTAACAGAGACCCAAAATTTAGCTCAAATTTTTGGAAGGGGTTATTCAAAGGGTTCAAAACGAATATGAACTTCAACGCTTCTTATCATCCTGATTCTGATGGGCATATAGAGAGGGTGAACCAAGTGATATAAGATATGATAAGGATGTATGTGATCGACAAACCATCTAAATGGGAAGACTACCTACACTTGGTAGAATTTTCCTACAACAATAGGTATCAAGCATCACTAAAGATGAGCTCGTTTGAAGCAATTTATGGTAGAAAGTGCAACACACCAATAAGTTGTGACAAATCAATTGATAGGGAAGTGGTTAGCCCAAAATTACTCAAGGAAATGGAAGAGCAAATGTTGAAGATTAAGAAGAATTTGAAGGCTTCCAAAGACAGGCAAAAATGTTAACTTGATAAGAACAGGACCCATAGGGAGTTTAAATAGGGTGATCATGTTTTATTGAAAGTGAAAGCCAATAGAAGTTCCCTGAAGCTGGGAACCTGTTCTAAGTGAAAATCGAGATATTGTGGGACATTTGAAATCCTAGAAAGGATTGGACCAGTTTCATATATGCTTACATTTCCTACATCCATGATTGTACATAATGTGATCCATGTTTCATTGCTTAAGAAATATATACCTGATCCTAATCATGTGATTGATTAGAATGTGATTCAGGTGGAGCAAGAAGGCACCTTGTAAGTGCATTCAATGCACATATTAAATAGGAAGAGAAAGCATCTCTAAAATCAAGACATAGGGCTTGTAAAGGTCAAGTGGACCTGGTATGGCATTGAGGATGTGACATGGGAGCACGACGGTGCTATTCGGGCTGAATACCCGCATCTTTTTGAAGATTTTGAAAATCTTGTTGATGTTGTGTAAATAAGTTGCACTGATGACAATGAAAAAATAAGGGGAGGGGATTGTAATATTCCCAAGGACAAGCCCCAGTTGTATTTATGAATTGTAACATGTTTCGTACGATGATGAGCCAAGCAATTATAATATATGGGCTTATGTGTTTATTAGGCCAGAGAGCCTATGTGTTAAAGGCTAGGAGCATGTTTTGTACATGTAAATATTCATATTATTAATATAAAAAAATCATTGTGTGTAGACCAACCACCATAAAATATAATGGGGGACTAAGCTCCACTAGGATGCATAAGGGAGAGGGGGCTGAGAGGTTGGAAAGAGGGGCTAAGAATAAGAGCTTAAGTCCAATAGAATAATAATTTATTATTATTTCAAAATTTGTTTAAAAGGATATGTTTTTATCCTAAGTCCCTGAGGGGAGGATAGGTGACTTCCAAAGGGAAGGAACGAGCTTCATGAGTGACATGTGCTGGCTCAAGAACATGTAGTTTTAAAGGGGAAATTATTGTGGTTGGGGGACATGCAGACACAAAGAGGAATTCAAGCATGTAGGGAGGTTCACGGAGAGAGTTTTGGCTCTCATGCTCTTATCATCTTGGCTATGCTAGACGAGTCTGCCCCATCTCTCTCCATGACTTCACTCATGCACTGAGAAAACATAGAGCCAACCATTTCCACCATTATTGAACTTGTGACCATTTTGCACCTCTTTAATTTATTGAGCCATCCCTTGCCTTAATTGACTTAGCTACTGTGGTTGGAGGAGGTGGGTTGCCAAGCTCGTGGCTGAAGAAGTAGGTTATCATGCCTATGAGGAACTCTCTCTAGGTGAGAGAGTCTACTGAGGAAGTGAGTTCTCATGGAGGGAGTCCCATAGCTTCTAAAAATCTCTGATAATTCTAGTTTGGCCTATTGCTGAAGCCCAAGGTAAGGAAGGTGGAGTAGCTAGTGAAGGTGTATACCCCTCGGGTGGGACAAGCATATGGGGAATGAGATTCCATGAGAAGTGAGCATAAGTGGATCCTGGGAGAGAATAATTCCTCTTAAGCTGTGTGACTTTCCTATTTACCTTTCCTAGCCTAGGAATCCCTTGATCGCTGGAGTTTAGTCCTAGCTCAGGGGTGACCCACTGCTAAGAGTGATGAGCAATGTGGTCTAAGGCTCAGACGTTCATGGAAGATATGCATGCAATTGGTGGTTTCACTCCAGTTAAAAGATATGTAACATTCCTATGCTTAATTATGTATGTTGTGCATTTCTTTGATTCTTTTAATGCTATTTTGTGTTCCGTTGCATGTATGAATTTTTGTCAATTCCACAGGAGTCTGTATGGTAGCAGTAATTATGTGTTAATTGTTTTAAATTCATTAGAAATTATGTATGTTATACATATATATATATGTGTGTGTGTGTGTGTGTGTGTGTGTTTTCTTCTATGGCGTTGCCTGAGAAAGGTGTATATGGTCGAGGACATTACAAATTGGTATCAGATCTAGTTTGTAGAATACAAGGTATTTGGGTAGCATTTCCTGACAGAGGTGTAGATCGTCGGGGACATTACAAAAAAGAAACGGGAGCCAGGAATGAAAGAGAAAATGGATTCCTTGGTAAATAACCAGACTTGGGACTTGGTTCAATTTCCTATAGGAAAAAGAGCATTGTAGAATAAATGGGTTTACAAGTTGAAGGAAGAAGATGGAGAGAAAAAACGGTACAAGGATAGAATTGTTGTAAATGGGTTTTCACAAAAGAAAGGTATAGATTTTGATGAAATATTTCTCCTGTTGTTAAAATGACTTCAATTAGGACTATTTTAAGTCTTGTGGCAGTAGAAGATTTAAATATTGAACAATTAGATGTAAAAACAACTTTTTTCCATGGGGATTTGGAGGAAGAGATTTATATGCAACAACCACAAGGGTACGAGGTTAGAGAGAAAGAGAATTTGGTATGCAAGTTGAAGAAGATATTGTACGGCCTAAAGAAATATCCAAGGAAGTGGTATTTAAAGTTTGACAGGTTTATGAAAGAACAAGGTTATAGTAGAGGTCATTTCTATCGCCGTGTTTATTTTAAAAGGCTAGAAAATGGAAGCTATATTATCTTGCTATTGTATGGATATGGCATGCTTGTTGCAAGGTC
>JASDQU010309435.1:73993-85273 GCA_032191745.1 Picea mariana
ACATGAAAAATCACAAATTGACATTGTCTCAGGGTGAGTAGATAGAGAAGGTCTTGGAGAGGTTTAGAATGCATAATGAAAAACCAGTTAGTAAATTTTTTTCCATCCATTTCAAATTAACTAAGGAAATGTGTCCCAAGACACAAGAAGAGATAGAATACATGTCTAGGGCCCCTTATTCATCGGTAGTTGGTAGCTTGACATATGCAATGGTTTGCACAAGACCAGATATTGCACATGCAGTGGGAGTTGTGAGAAGGTATCTGAACAATCCACGTAAAGAATATTGGGAGGAAGTAAAGTGAATTCTCAGGTATTTGAGAGGTACTTCTACTCATGGATTATGTTTTGAAGGTTCAAACACTATTCTATAGGGATATGTTGATTAATATATGGCAGGTGATAAGTATAGCAGGAGAGCACCAAAGGGTATGTATTTACTATAGGTGAAACAACAATAAGTTGGATTTCAAAACTGCCAAAGTTTGTTTCAGTTTCAACAATAGAGGCAGAGTATGTTTTTGCTACATAGGTTAGTAAAGAGATGATTTGGTTACATATGTTTATGGAGGAATTAGGAAGTAAACAAGAGAATAACAGGTTTTACTGTGACAGTGAGAGTGCCATTCATCTTGAAAATAAATCTTCCCTCCATTCAAATACTAAGAATATACAGCTTAGGTACCATTTCATATGATCCGTCTTGGAAGATGGACATTTGAAGTTGGAAAATATACACACTAGCCAGAATCCTGCAGACATGTTAACAAAGGGAGTAACCAAGGAGAAACTGAGTTCCTTCTCAATTTTAGTTGATATTCAAGCATGAATATGAAGATGAGAAATTTTCTAGGTCCAAGAAGGATCATATTCAAGTAGATACAACAACGATGAAGTTGTTGAGATCAGTCTCCAAGTGGGAGATTGTTGGTTGTGGAGCCTGATTGTCTTCCTGATTTAGAGGTCTTTGTTTCTAGCCGTGTTTATAACCCATGAAAAAATTACACCCTGAAATAATGTACACTCCTCCACACAGGGGACTGCAATGTGGGTTACCCCTCCTGCAGGGTCAGGGGGAAGGAGAGCCCTCGACGGGGATTCGAGGGCAAAGCCCCCAACATAAAAATAGCCCTGTAAATGTATATTGTAATTTCATAGTAAATTTTCACCGTTCATTATAAGGTCACATATCTGACGATAGAAGTTATGTTAAGGTTTTTCGTACTAGAAGACAACCCTCTTTTATGAGGGAAATGTATTGTGCTTATGTATGATTGTGAATATTGTATTCTTAGTGAGGAGTATGTGAGAGAAAGAAGAGGAAGTTACAGTGGGTGTGTTGTAGATTGTATCCCTTCATTTGTTAAATGATAATAAAGGAAGGAACCAACAATTTTTCTGGTGGACGTAGCTCACACTACGTGAACCATGTATATTTGTGTCTCTATTATATTCTGTATCTTCTGTGTTTTATTTCTACATTTGTTTTATTTTATTGCTCCACGACCTTGTTTTTCTAACAAAAATAGTATGAAAAAAATAATACTAAGAAAATAGTTCATGAGGCATGACATTTAGGTTTTTCCTATGAGAAGGAAATTCATAAAAATTTACTAGTTCATAAAAATAATATTAAGAGAATAACATTAAGAAAATAGGTCATGAGGCATGAAATTTAGGTTTTTCTCATGAATTTATTTTTAATATAATTTATTAATGTAAATAGAAATGTGTGCATGTTTGGCTTAATGAAGAGTAAAACATGTCACAAGTGGGATTTAAACACAAGTGGGGATATTAACATTTCTCCTCCCTAAGCGCTTAATCTACACCAACTTACACTCATTATTGAACTATTTTTTGTAATTTAGTTGTACTTTATCTATTGATAACATAAAGAAAAAAGTACAATAATACTATGTCCTACTACCAAAGGAAGTTGAGTCATAGTTCTCAAAAAATAAGGATTATTTTGAGATCAGTTTTTTCCCTTCTAGGTCCACTATATTGAGCTAGATTCTTTAAAAGGAAACTATATCTACCTAGTTCTAAATCAATCCATCTTCATGTATAAACTAGCATAATTATCAAAACATAAGAAACTAATATTGGAATGATAGAGGCTACTCCTTGGATCATGAGGTAGAGTCAACAATAATGAAGGTGGGTGGTGTTTTATGTCCCTTATTTTCAACTTCTTTTTTTTGCTTCACCACTTTCATTGTCCTCCTTAGTTCCTCTTATTTTATCAGAGTAGTTCCCCATTCTTCTTGTTCTAAACCTTGGATTTAATTTATTAGGTTCTATTATTTCTTGTTTAATTCATCCAATTTTCTAAGCATTTTAGAGTATTAGGTACCTCTAGCTTCTATTTTGTTGACAATGTGTGCATATTGAGTACCTCTAGCTTATATAGTCACGGCAATAAAAAAAATCATGTTACAATACAAGTCAACCATCTTCAAAAACTTATCATATTTTCCCTTGGAAAACCTTGTTTCAGGTAACCTCTAAATCATTTCCTCATCCACCTTGTTGTTTGAGGTCATGCCTCTACACTCTCTTACCTTGGAATCAATTTATTTAACCTATTTATTATCCTCAACCAATAATATTCTATTGTAATCCTCTATCATTTACATAACAAAGATTCAAAACCTATTTGTTGGTTGTTCGGACCTAGAACTGAAGGTGACATTGTATGTTCTAAACCTACCTCTGTGCAGGCTATCGATGGGTTCCCCCTACTCCTCCCCTTTACTATTTTTCATCCTCTAGAATACACACAATATACTGAGTAGAGTTCCATGCCCAATACAAACTACCCAAACTCCAACTCTCTACATGACTTTCATTGAAAAGAATGAACCAACAAATATGAATATAGGAGAATGAACCTCAACTACGAACTCTAACCACTATTACCCATGAATGTTCTCCTTTTGGTTGTAACCCTCCCTTAAGACAACCATGATAAATCATTTTTCTACGATGATGGACTAGGTATTTTCCATTATGAACCAACTTAAAAAACGTCTTATGACAAGATGGCACAAATCAATTCTTAAAAAGGGAAGCACAACTTTGAGTGATAACTATCTCAACCACTTCATATCCCCTCTCATATCCACATACACAACTTATATCACCCACCTCCAAGTGTCTATCAAATTTGCATCCCCTATGCCCATTATACCTCCTTAACACTCCTATTAAAAAAATCCACTACTATACTTATTTTTAAAATTTATAAAATTAAATAAGCAAACAAAATAAATTTTATTCAATAAATATATACATACCAATAATAATATATCATATACTTTAAACTTCTCCCTTTAAAATATTTACATACCAATAATAATATATCATATTCTTTAAACTCGTCCCTTTAAAATATTTACATATTAATAATAATATATCCTATTCTTTACACTTCTCCCTTTAAAATATTTACATACCAATAATAATATATCCTATTCTTTAGACTTCTCCCTTTAAGAATTTAAAAATTTCTTGTTGTGAGTAAATTTTACTATAGTTTCATAAACTTAGGGGCATATTACACGGTCTCAGAATGCATATCATAAACTTAGGGGCATATTACACGGTCTCAGAATGCATAATTTGCTCATATTGTTATGTTCATATAACTTTAATTATTGGGTCTAGTGATTTTTCCCATTTCTAAACACCCACCCCCCCCACCCCCAAAAAAAAAACAAATGTGTGCCCATTAATATTTGTATATGAATTTGTTTTTTATTAAAATAATATATGTATTTTATAAAATTCAAACATAAATGTTATTTATATATTTTTTTTTAATTAGCATTATTATAAATAACATATATATCACTAATTTATGATTAAGTATATTATTTTAATTTTTTTTTGACAAAAAAGGGAATTTATATTAATATAGCAGTGGTATCACCACTATGATAACATCTACATAGTTTAGGCATGCATTTGGTGTATGAAGTCCAAAATTACATATATAGTCACCATAAAACAAAACCCAGAAATGCCCATTATGTCTTAGATTCCAAAATTTGACTCCTATGGAGTTAGAAACCTACAAACAGAGTATCTTCAAAGTTACCAATACTCGGCAAGATCCAAGAGAAGAGAGAAACATAGTTACACCTACTACTCCGAGTTCGAGGGGCCTTCATGCAGCACGAACTTCACCCATGTATCTTGTTGAAGGGTCATCCTGGAGGCTTGGAGCTCCAAATTTTCCATCCTAGCTTCTAAATCAATAATTCATTCATTAACTTGTTGCGTCGTTTGCTTGAGCGACGCTACAACTTTGTCTTTGAGTTGAATAAGGTATTTTTCGAGCATCTCAAACCTTCTGCCACCTTCCCCATCCAGTCGGAGAAGGAACCTCCTGTGCGCACTTAATTTTTGCTTCAGTTAACGGATTTCCAGTTCTAGCGAGGGTGGGGGGGTGGGGGGAGCAACAAAATCGGAGCTGGAGGCTATGTGGCGGGTTGGAGGATAATCCGTCATAGCTTGAGGGGCAAGGGACCATGCAAAGAGAGTTGAGAAAGACAAATTCTCACCCTAGGAAGATCAGGATGATCTGCAAGCTTTGGAAGCCACCCTTATAACTTCAGAATGAGCATTCCAAGACATGATTCAAATAGGAATCCTTGCTTGAGTGCCTTGCGGGAGAGATATGGGCTTGGTACTCACCTTCTTAAAGGGCGTGATGGAAGCCTCGTGCAATGTTGTGTGGAATGACGTGAGGTGGATCAGGGTTGTGTGGAGTGATGCAAGCTAGCTGGAGTAGTACCTTCACACATGGGATTCGTCAAATGATGAGGAGATGCCACAGATCGAGATGACGGGAGGAGTATCGTATGACTGCCCCCTAGCATGAGACCACCTGCTAGCCTCCCACCTTAGTCTGTTGAGGAATTGGAGAGGAGGACAAGGTCCTATTGAGTGAGAGGATTCCCTTTCTCAATGGAGTGGCAGCTTTCGCTACCTAGTCCGCTTCTCCATTTAAATGTTAGAGAACATGGAAAAAATATATCTTCCGGAAGGATTTAGAGAGTCCTTGAATCTTCTTGAGAATTTGTCGATGTTTCATTTGATTTGGTAATGAGTTAGTGACCAAATATTGGATTAGGAGCTGAGAATGTCCTATCACCGAGATTTCATTGATGCCTAGCTCCCAATCTTGGGTGAGGCCTTACCAGAGACTCAGAGCTTCTGCCATGTTGTTGGTGTCTTCCCTCAATCCCCAAGAAAAGACTAGTTCTAGGATTTTGTCGGGGCCATAGAGAACCCCTCCCCCTCCTAACTCCCCTATGATTAAGTATATTACTAATATATAGTTTATATTTATTTATTTTTAAGAATAAAAATAGATTTAATTATTGTTTTTTTTTTTTTGACAGAAACGGTTAGGATATTTTTATATTAAAAAAATGGATATGCCATTGGGTTCATTACATAGAAGAATATTTCCTTTTGAACTAGAAAACAAATGCCTGAAGATCTTAACACATGACATAGTTTGGGAACAAAACTATTTAAGCGATCCAGAGCGGCTTCACGTCATAACATCATTTCTAGCTTGGAAGTTTTTTTTCTTTTTAGACACCATCCTCCATTCCTTAATTTGGTCCTAAGAATGACTTTACGTCATGCCTGGAGGGTCTTCCTCGTCAGCTAGATCTGTCCAACTTTAGTCCTGGGGGTCTGGCTGGTTTAGCGACTTGGGATTGGCTTCTGCCTGAGCTTTCCATTTAGCGGGGTCTTTGATTTCGCCTTCGGCGTCTGCTTCTTTTGTCATTCCATGGGCCTTGATTTTAGTGTGTGGATCTATTGGATCCCCCTTCCACCAGGTGGGTCTTTGGCTCTTGGGCGACCTTTTTTTCCCAGGTAGTTTTTCACAGTTGCAAGCTATGTGCCCCGTTTCGAAGCAATTTCTACACCTAAAACTGAGATTCTCATAATTGATATTTTGGTTCCTTGAGTAGTCTGTGGCTTGAATAATTATTTCAGTTGGGAAAAATTTGGTGAAATCCATTTCTACACAGATTCCTGCAAAGGTGGAGAGGGTTGGCTTGGAATCTAGGCTTCTACAGAGGAACTTGTCGAGGCCATTGCCAATTGATTGAAGAGACGCATCCCCCCAGAAATGTAAGGGAAAATAAGAAAGTCTCACCCAGACTGGAGATGAAGAGATACCATTCGTGGAAGGGTCAAAATTAGGGGTCCATAGTTGCATGGATAGATCTTCTCTGCCCTAGAACCACGTCCCAGAGTTAAACACCTTGTCTCTATCACTTGTAGATTCAAAAACTACCACAAAGAACCGCTTTGCACAGGGGAAGGTAATAAATTCTCCATCTAAAAGAGGGTACCAGTCAGAAGAGATCGAGGAGAGGAGATCTGGAAGATTGGGCCAGAATATGTTAAACCTGCAAATCAAAGTGTGATTGTCATAATGTTAACCATGCGTTAGGGCTTCCTGCAAAATTTGGATTGAGACTATCGGAGCTTCAGGANTTGGCATGAAGCTACCTCTTTGAATGAGGGGGATAGAACCGAAGGGAGTCCTGAGGATGCCACCGACGTAGCATCAGTGGGAGCACGTCTTTGAAGGGGAGTCAATGTCGTAAGGGGAGACACCACCGCAACATCACCAGGAGGGGCGTCATCGTGATGAGAAGAGGGTGAGGGAGCTGCCATTGGATCTTGAGGAGTTGCGCAGCTTCGATGGAGGGGGGTGAAGGGCAGGAGGGCCATAGGGCCGACGACCTGTAGGAGGTTCAGGAGGGTGAGTCAAAAAAATTCTTAATGAGTAAAATATATTTAATTATTGTTATTCTTATAATTCAGTTTAATTAATTTAAATTTATTATTTATAAATTTATTAGATATTCATAGTCATCACTCTTTCAAAGATAAACCTTTTTTTAACTATAAAATTGTAAAATAAATTTAGATCTTTAAAAATTAATAGTTCCAATATTTGATAAACACAATGTACATCAAATTTGAACTTAGAGCACAACTTATTCAATAAAGATATGACTTATACAATAACTACTTTAAAAACAACTACAAATAGATTGCAAGTTGCTACAAAGAATATTCATAGCACAGAGTTTGTTGTTAAACATGTTCAAATTTTTAAAGATTTGAAGATCACTATGGATAAATATCGTTACATTTAGATTTTCATGCTACATATATGGATAATTTTGATATTGTTTTGGGATAGCTTTGGATAGAATCAATGGGCGCCATTAATATTAATGTGTAAAATAAGTTTTTGAAGTTGTGGTACAAGAAAAACAAAATCACATTGTAGAATGTGTCTCTTAGTAAGAAAGATGGGCCCATGGAGGCCAGCAAAGAAGTTATTTTTGAGTCCAAAGTTGAATCGGAGGCAGATTCTATAGAAGGAAATGAAGAAAAACTATAGAAAGGACACAATCAGGAATCCAAGGAGGTCATTGAATCAAAGGCACAATGTGTTGCATATTTGAAGAGAATATAACAGATTCTTACACTTGTTGTATATTGCCATCCACATCATATAGAGAAACAACAATCATCAAGGCAAGGGCGTGTGCATCAATACATTTATGCGCCAGCAGGGAACCAAAAAGGAAACCGATCAAGAGGTACATGGAGGCCCACTATCATTATAGGAGGACATCAGGCTAGAGAACTAATCCCATGGAAATACCGACATAATGTAGATCAATATCAGGGTGGAGAGGTAGTAGATGGACATAAATTTTGACTTCCATTGGGATGGATGGATGGTAATACTTGGTACCAGTTGGCTACATTGCTTAATTGGTCATATTTAATGGTTTATTCTCATGTTTTGAGGAGAAAGCATGTGAAGGGGGATGGAATGTAGTATACCGATGGAGGTAACATGGGGTACCTAGGGAGATATCCAATGGGAATGTGGTTATGTATTATTAGTGGAATTCATTTAATATATGAGAATGTGGTCATTAAATGTAAGGTGTACTAGGTCCACTATATTAATAAAGTCCCACTATGGTAGTTAGATTTAATAAATGTGAGAAGTCTCTCTAGAAGGTTCCTAGGATATATACAGAGCTATATAAAGGGGTGTAAGAAATGTAGTGAATATAGTGAAGAATATGGTCATTGTAACAAGCAAGTATTTCTTGAGGAGTTAATTCCTTCCATAAGTAATAATATATGGTGTTACCCTACCTCAATGGTTTTATCTATTTCTTATGTTCATTATTTGGTGAATGGTTTAGTTTATTCTTGTCGATATTGTGGGCTTATTTTGAGATCTATCTTCATATTTATTCAGATACATAACAGAGTTTCACACGCCCTCAAGATATGATAAAATAGAGAGATATGGTCTTCTAGATCCCCAAAAATTGATTAAGAGTCTATACAAGATCATTTTATTTCCCTGGAAAACTATAAACTTCATATCTAGTGTTGATGCATCCCCCACTAGCTGGGAAAACTACAAATTTTGGCCTCCTTGAATATGACTGTTATCACTGAAATTTCATCAGCACATGGCGACAAGAACTCCGCATCGTCCAAACAGGACTGAAGTCATTCATGGCACAGGATTAGTTCCACGGCATGGCAAAAGGGTCAAAAACTATATAAAATGACCAAAAAATTGAAGGACGCTTTACCAAACCTGGGTGCGCGCACGGCTGTTGGGCAAAAAACCCACGCACCTGCTAAACGGTGCATTTATTGAAATTGGTCGGCCTCCCAACCACTAATGGATCAGCTCCCAATTCGATTTGACACCAAATCCGAGATCAATCTGCATGGTGGGCTGGTCAAAGACCTAATTGTGCCCTAAAGAGCCCCTTTTCACATTCAAAAGAGGTCACATAATAACCCAATGCTAGGCTATAAAAAGCCATGAATAACCATCACTTTCTCAAGGAATTCTATGTATTGTTATGTTGCTAATATTGCTAAGGACTCATTCTTTGGCAATAAACATAATCAGCACCATTTCATAGGGATTTCCACCTCTCACTTGAGTAGATAAGCATGGAGTTCTTTCACCCACATCTTCATCTTTTCATTGTAAGGACAGCAAGTAGTGAGGGCCTCAAGAGCCTTCCATTAGAGAAAGAAGGGACCCAAGTCCCCTTTCTTCATTGTGTCTTTGGATTTCATCAATAAGATCAGCTTATACATTGGTGATATCGGTCCATTTATATTTATTTTTCATTTTTCCATATGCTTCTAGTTTTAGTTAGTTTTAATTTGTTTTTGTTTATTGTTTTGTTGTTTCTCTCTCTAACCTTTCCTTTTACAGCTGTCATGCCTAGCAGAGCCCAACTGGGCATGTAAGCACTCTCAATTTGCTCATGAGGTGACGAATAGAGTGCAAACAGATTGGCGACTACACTGGGGAGAAGGTATCAATTCCTCCCTCATTTGGGCTTATTTTGCTTTCCTTTTGATTTCATTAACTTGCAGGTTCACAAACCGGCCTCTGCCGACCTGCTAACCAGTCAATTCACCAGAAGATTGGGAGAAATCCATCTGGATTTTTCTTCTCGGTTTTTTACCATAGGCGCGCGGTTATTCCACCCCACGGGCGTGCATCGCGTGCGCATGCGCCTGTGCAGCAGTTTCTCTACGCACGCATGCGCTTTGTTTCTCATTTCTTCCAGTGCGCAGGTGCCATATGCGCCTTTGTCCACACTGGGGGCCGTGCATTAGCACTAAAATTTCATATTGTAAGCTCTTGGATGTGGTAAAAAATCATTTTCCTTCTTAAGAATGATGATATGCATGCTCTAAAAACTGCACCACTTAGACCCCTCAACTTATAAAGTGGATAATCAAACAAACATAGGCACTTAGGTGGATAAAAATCAATTTCCCTTATTCACTTTTTGCCACATAGATGGCTTTCTTTGATTTATAAATCTAAGTTGAACATCAATTCTAATCACATCTAAACTCACATTTTGGGACTAGAAGTTGCAAGTAACAATCTTGAGTATGCTCTTCTCTTGCGCCATCAAGCGATCTTGAGAACCAGAAAAGGATTGCAAAAACGATCTCATCTCCCGTAACAAAATTTCAAAAAACTTTTAGGAGAGGACAAAGGCCCTTTTGGGACCCCTCTTAGTTTCATTTTTCAAACATATCTTAAATTTGTAAGGGCCCATACATGCCCACATGTCACAAAAGTAGGATAATGTTTTAAATACTGCTTTCTTAGATCAAAAAACTAGGAGGGTTTAAAAGTTTGTAACGGGCCCACACATGCCCACATGTTCAATCTAGGCTAGTTTCATGCTTTTCTAGATTAACTCACACATAGGGAGTTAAAGGATAGTAACTGACCACAATGTCCAGATGCTAGTCTCCTAGGGCTTTTAAAATTCCGCAAGGTTGTACCAATGACATCTAGCTTATTTAGGTAATCAAACTCTTGTAAAGGACCAAGCGATGTCCACATGTTGCAAGGTGACATCTAAATAAATAAAATTTGGTACACTTTCACTCACACACAAAATCCACTTTCTCACTCATATAGCCTCATCTCGAAACGTGGTGGTCTAAGTAGGTCTCCTCAAAAGGGAGTCTGAAAACACCCCATATTTTCTTGATTGGACTATCCACTCCCACTTTTAATCAAACGAGGTTGGTTTTCACCCCCAGCCTCACAAAACAACTTCATCTAAAATNAAATCTTTCTAACAACTCACTAAGTTGTCCTCCACAGGAGGTGCCAAAAGAAAATTTTAGTCTAGGTAGGATTTCGGGGGTAGGCATCCAAAAAAACCCCCGTTATCTGGTTCTCACAATTTCAAACATAGAAGTTGACGAATAGGGAACTTTCAAATCCTCCAAGTCCAGCGTTCCAATCACCATAAGGCAGGGAGATACCCGTGAAGGGTCAAAGGCCGAGGTCTGGTTGTTCTATGCGTCCCCCCTTGAGGCACCCACCTCTTGGACGGGATCCAGCCCGTGACCCATTTATTAGGCTGAAAATCTAAATGTCATGCTTGGACCGAGGTACCTAGTGACCAATTTTAGGACATCTACCCAGGTGGTGATTGTGGGCTGCAATCGCACCTTGATTGGATTTTGTGTGGCTATTGGGAAGTATCGCCAGCTCTTTTGGGATATTGCCCCCTCTACCCCTCATTATAACCAGTTATTTCATCCTTAACTAGTGTCTCTTCCGGTGACTTCAGACCCCACTGTTGAGAGCTATTGGAAGGTCCAGTGCTATTTGAGAGGAAGGACGTT
>JASDQU010309435.1:85730-107246 GCA_032191745.1 Picea mariana
GTTTTGCTAGCTTCCCATACGGACTCCCAGATCATCACTTTATGGTTATGTTCTTTTTTACCTGCACCTTCATAGGATCGCGAACCCACCATTTCATCCACCATCAGTTTGCTCATCTGTGAAGCTATCTTCATTCCACCTATCTCATACAGAAACTCACCAATGGGGCCCCCACCCTTCATCAGTTTTCCAAGAAATTTATGCCCTCCCTAGGGCACTCATTTCACACTGGGGCACCCGTTTCTGTATTTGTACATTTTCCCACAATTATTCATTATTTATTGTACAAACGCCTCTATTTCCAGTTATTTACTTTTATCGTTACCATTGGCAACCTGCTTTCCTTTTGGCCACACGCAACCCATGTCACCCTTGGTTGGAGCATTACTTCTCGTTTACCCTCGCCGGCATCGTCTATATCTTCAGAGTACTACCCAGATCACTTACCTATACCCTCTGAATTTGTTCACCTTGTTTCGCCTCTGGCACAACATATCCTCGGTCTTAGCATCCCCCTGACACTCGACCTTGTCACACAGGTTGCGGCCACTATTTGTCTCATATATTATCCAGCCAAGGGCAGTATTGATTCTTCCCACTCCTTGACTTTGTCCATGTACCTCTGCCACTTCCTCACCACAGTAGATTCCGTGAAGTCCTTTGCTTCTGGGAGTCGCGTCCCCCTTTTGTCGACATCAGCACAATTTCCCAGAAGGGCGACAGTATCTTGATTCTCATTTTCCATTCAATGAGAGATATCAGATGGCACAGGGGGAAACACCATTGCTCCTTGATGTCGTTGACCCCCATAAACATTTGACGCCAACACTTTCTCATGTTGCGATGGGTCTTACTTTGCGACTATTGCATTTTTTTATTATCAGTTGCTGAAGACCTCTTAACTGGGTAGGGCCACCAATGCCCACATCACCGTCGTTTCTTATTTCCGCGACCGTTACCTATGGTTCATAGTACGTTCCTTTACAGAATTGTCTTCTTCCTTTATCATTCCGCCCCCGAGGGCGCTGCAGTTGTCTACACTAACATTTCCGTCATATTTTTTCAGAGTTACATCATACGAGCATGGGGCATGCCCGCCTCGTTTGTACACAGTTGTATATTGTTACACGCATTGTGGAAGGTCGGGATCTACAGGTTCCTTTCTTCTCCAAAGGATTGCTCTACACGGTCCCACTTTTGCTCTCCCTTACAACACCATTCTCAGTAAAAGAAACATTGATGGATTTCGGCTATACGTATGCTCCTAACCTCATCCATCAGGGGGCATCTGTTATCACTGAAATTTCGTCAGCACATGGCGACAAGAACTCCGCATCATCCAAACAGGACTGAAGTCATTCATGGCACAGGATTAGTTCCACAGCATGGAAAAAGGGTCAAAAACTATATAAAATGACCTAAAAATTGAAGGGCGCTTTATCAAACCTGGGTGTGCGCGCATATGTGCATAACAACAACGTACAATGTGTGCATACATGCATGACGCGTGGCTGTTGGGTAAAAAACCCGTGCACCTGCTAAATGGCGCATTTATTGAAATTGGTCGGCCTTCCAACCACTAATGGATCAGCTCCCAAGTCGATTTGACACCAAATCTGAGCTCAATCTGCATGGTGGGCTGGTCAAAGACCTAATTGTGCCCTAAAGAGCCCCTTTTCACATTCAAAAGAGGTCACATAATAACCCAATGCTAGGCTATAAAAAGCCATGAATAACCATCACTTTCTCAAGGAATTCTATGTATTGTTATTCTGCTAAGATTTCTAAGGACTCATTCTTTGGCAATAAACATAATCATCACCATTTCATAGGGATTTCCACCTCTCACTTGAGTGGATAAGCTTGGATTTCTTTCACCCACATCTTCATCTTTTCATTGTAAGGAGAGAAAGTAGTGAGGGCCTCAAGAGCCTTCCATTGGATAAAGAAGGGACCCAAGTCCCCTTTCTTCATTGTGTCTTTGGATTTCATCAATAAGATCAGCTTATACATTGGTGATATCGTTCCATTTATATTTATTTTTCATTTTTCCATATGCTTCTAGTTTTAGTTAGTTTTAATTTGTTTTTGTTTATTGTTTTGTTGTTTCTCTCTCTAACCTTTCCTTTTACAGCTGTCATGCCTAGCAGAGCCCAACTGGGCATGTAAGCACTCTCAATTTTCTCACAAGGTGATGAATAGAGTGCAAACAATGACCTCCAAATATCATGAAAACAATACCAAAATGTAGACTGGGAACTATATATTGTATATGGAGAAAGTATAGGGTTAAACCCTCAGATATAAAACTCCAAATCAAGGCCTCCTCAGTGACTGATGCACCTGTCTTCATAAAATAGTCTTAAAGCCAGAATAAATCAATGTGCAAGAGAAACACTCCACTGAAAGGTGAGATAATGTTATCTAGGTCTAGCAAACCCTCCTAAGAAGAGTTTGGCCACATATCTCCCTTATCCTTCTCAAACTGAATATTTTTCCTCCCAATAGTGTGCCCAACCTGCAAAAAAAACCCTCTAACCTACACCATGCTTCTTTCTTAACTAAAGATAATAGTCTTATAACTGAGTAGAATTGTGAGCATGGAATATTTCACCTCCTTAGCCAAGACTGGACCAATAATAGAGGAATATTTCACCTCCTTGCTGATATCTAGGGTTTCTTGACTCAAAACCCTCAAAACATAAGCCACATAACTCAAATGAACTCAGGAGAAGAATAACATGAATGAGGAGTTAGGCGCCCTCCTCTCGCTTCTATACCTCCCTCTTCTAACTTTCTATTGAGTTTCCTTATGACTCTTACTAAGGTTAATTTTTATTTATTTATCCTTAAGTCAATAAAAATTTTCCCTTTCCATCCAAATTTCTTTAATAAAATAACATTAAATCACTTACTGACATCTTTAGCGCTTCCTACCCCTTTTTCCCATTGGACTATAGTCTAGTTGGGTGACTAGACTACTAAGTCCTCGTTGGTCCTTTCAAGGAGATGGCAACATTACACCGCACTTTTTGAAGGACATAATAGTGATTGACACAAATAAGACATGTCCATGGCATTCATTAAAAAAGAAGGGTTGAAAATCTTAGGATATTCATCTATTCCAGAATGATTGCCCAGAGTCAAGTAGAAATTAGTGTGGTAACCTTACCCTAAAAAATGTTCCAGAATGATGTGATGCATCTACTAGTCATCCTTAAACTCATGGAAACCCCCTCGATGAGAATTTTGTTAAAACATTCTTTCATTAGATTCAATCACTTGTAAAATAGCATATTCGCCTCATCATGCCCTTCTTATAGCATGAATATGATTTTGTTCACAACTGTAGGGAGTTGATTGTTAATGTTCTTCCTTGAATTTTGACATTGAGACACTCAAAAACTCACCTCATAAAGGTATCTTCGTATAGAAACAAATGCACCATGTATTCTTATTGTTAGTAAGTGTAAACTCATTAGCGAGAAAATTTGACTTGGAAGTAAACCGAGTCCGACCCAACGTGTAAATCAAGAACCTTGCATATTGGTGACACCCACAATTATTTTAGAATTATTCATTTGTTTATATTTTAGAATTATTCATTTTTTTTCCTTTATCTTGGAAACACTCACAATTATTTTAGAATTATTCATTTGTTTATTTTATAATTATTCACTTGTTTATATATGTGGATATATTAAAAAGTATCCATTTTAAATATTTATTATGGATGTTAAATCCAAAAATCTAGATATGGCCACACTGTGAAATGTCTCACCATCTCTCAAGAAAATGGTTAGGCCTCTTGTTTCTTCTTATTTCCTTTAAGACTACAATTTTGTCCAATTTTCCTTTAGTTATAAATAGAGTTAGAATAAAATAGTCCACACTTTAGAAATAACTATTTTACATAGATGAAGAACTATCTCTATAGATACATTTAAAATAATAAAGAAAAAGTCGTATTCTTTAAGAGCTACAAAAATTTGACGAGTAAATTAATATTCTATCATATTTTAAGAGGTAATAAGGTAAGATCTAATGGGTTAGGAAAGTAATCCTCTCACTTAAGGAAATGAAATTTATCTTCAATCTTAGGATAATCCTTCATCTACCCTCCTTAACCACTATTACCATGTATTTTTTAATTTTTTCCAAAAATGGGTTTTATTTTGTACCCCTCCAATTTATGAATATTTCAATGGAACTCATCGTTTTCATTTCCCATGAGAAGTTATGTGTCTCCACATTCTCTCTCCCATAAATTCATATAGGCTTGAACTCCCTTCATTCCAATCCCTCATACTGCACTTGTTTTCCACCCCTCCTCCTAGCCATCATATATTGATGTGTGAATTTATTTTCCTTATGGAGAAGCGACTCCTTGGTTCCTCCCTGATGGGTTTTTCTTGGTTTGGGGTTAGAAATTTCATTCTTATTTTCTTTGATGCTTGCTAGGGGTGCATTGTGGAGGAAGATGGTGCATTGTGGAGGAAGATGGTGTCTACTCTCTTTATGCTATCTCTAATCAGTGGGATTTCATGTTTGTCCCGGGATACTAAAGAATTACTTTGTGGAATCATATCAAGACTCATCCATTGGAGGGAGAGAAAATTGAAAAGTTACATTAGGAGAATAAGATGTTGAGACACTTCTTAGCAGGACAAATTTCTCAAAATTTAGCAGGNAGTGCACTCGTATGAGTGCACTATTGTTGAGACACTTCTTAGCAGGACAAATTTCTCAAAATTTAGCAGGATCCAACTTCATAAAAACATCAACTACAATTCATAAAGTTCCAAGGAGTACAATTTAGAACATCAACATTTCAAGATCAGTAAATCTAAAGTTAAAACTGTAGTTTGTTAACTTTTTCTATGTATTACAAATTTAGTATGTGCAAGGCAACTATATAAGGTTGTATACCTGCAAGGATAGAAAGAAAGATAATTCTTTCAATGATGGATACTAGGAAAGTTAAATAATTCAAGGATGGCCCCTTCTTCTCTTGGTCAAACATATCTTGAATTTTTTTTTAAAAAAAATTGATGAAACTTTGTAATCCGCAGGAGAGTTTGAAAGAAATGTTATATTGATTTCTATTAAAAAAATGCAACAATTATAATTTTGTATTTATAACTTAAATAAGAAGAAAGTGATATATCATTATTATATATATAATTATTGAATTATAATTTTTTATTTATAATTTAAACAAGAAGAAAGGGATATATCATTATTAGTCCCTGTCGTAGGCATAGAGGGACTATAGCGATTGATAAATCGTTGACCTGGCATTAGCTTGTGCGTTGACCAGAAATATTTACGTATTGTCTATTGTTGGAACAAGGGAAGTGAAAACATCGATTTTTATATCATAAAAAGTATCATGTTTGTCAAGATCTGACTGGACAAAGGATTGGAGGTCTTATTGCTGTCTTCGCTATTCCCAATGTAAAAAAATGTTTGCATTTCCAAAGTATTTGGTAGTATATGGTCATTTTTGAATCATAAATTTTGTTATGCATTTGTCGAACATGGATTAATGCTACCATTAATTCGAATGTTTGGTTTAGCATTTTATTCGAGGTAAATTTATGGCAATGTTTGATATGGTGGCATATCGAAAGTATGGCTTTGCAATACATTCTCTTGTGTTCGAACTATTGTTACAAAAATATATGAATTTATTTGGGATACGGCAGAGACTTGCCACATTGAAGTTTTTTCTTAAATGTTTACATTCCATTTCTGACAGACTTAAATGTTTACCTAACAGGATTGGTAGTGTTGAATGGTTACTTAATAGGCTTGTTACCAGACATTTTCTTCCATTTTTAAAATTTATATGCTCTAGGGGCATTGTTGGTTCACTGGTCCATACTTTCTTTTTTCATGGAACTGATTTCTTAATTTGCATGTTCTCATTGTTATTGCTTTCCTGTTCGTGTTGTTGTAGTTTGCACGTTTGGGTTTCTGTAGTCGCAATTGGAAGAGCCTTGTTCCTGGTGGGGTGGTTGTTGCTGGTTCCTTTCTTCTTTGTATGTTGTTTATTGTTGTTTGATTCGACTCTGCAGGGTTCGGGTCCTGCACCTGCACTTGGGCCTTTTGGTGCTTTTTGGCTAGGTTCTTATTTGGTGATTTTTCTTGTTTGCCCGGGGTTTGCAATGTTGGGATGCTGCATCTGCAGTTGGATCTATGGTTACATTTTTTTGCACTTCGGTTTGCATAGAATACTATTAATATAAAATAATATACTAAATAATTGCAGGTGATGTAAATTGCATCGGTTACGCATTGAAACAGAGTTTGTCAGCTTGAAAATATATTTCATAGTTGCCAATGAGTTTTCCATGGATTCTGTGTTACTATGGTTTCATAGTTATGAGAGTGCCTTTTGCTGTGTGGGAGATATAGTTGTTCTCTGCCTCTTACTTTCCTTTTGTAAACTGCGTTTGACTCTAGTTTGTCATGTTTTTGTGGTGATTCTGAGTGACCATCGTTTGGTTGCGTACTTAGCTATTTTTATGGACACGACTTCGCAAATAGGTTCTATCGAACTATGATGGGTCATTTTCGGTGTATACATTAGCTTTGTCGAATTAGTTTTCTTTAAAATAAGGCCTCCTCAACAAAAGAGAATGCAATTTATGAAATTATAGGTTTCCTGGACAACATAGGTTAATGATCGTGGCTTCTGGGCTGGCGGGCTAAAAATTGGGCTTATTAAGATCAATTGCATTTGTTACGCTTTGAAGTAGAGTTTGTCAAGCTCAAAATATATGTCATATATGATGATGCTTTTTCCATGGATTTTGTGTTACTATGGTTTCATAGTTATGAAATTTCCTTTTGTTGTGTGGGAGATATAACTCTTCTCTCCCTTTTACTTTCCTGTTGTAAACTGTGTTGAACTCTACTTTCTCGTGATTCTGTGATCATTCCAAGTGACTACAGTTTAGTTGCATCCTATGATAGGTTGTGTGTGGTCTCTACATTAGCTTTCCCGAATTAGTTTTCTTTAAAAGAAATCCTCTTGGATAGAAGAGAATGCAATTTATGAAGTTATAGGTTTCCTAAACAACATAGGTTAATGATCGTGGGTTCTCGGGGTGGCAGGCTGAAAATTGGGCTTTTGTTCTTCTGTGCCTTGCAAATAGCACGAAGAGTTCCACGATCATTCTGACCGACTGTCGTTCGGTTGCATACTTAGCCAGTTTTATGGGCACGGCTTGGTGGATAGGTGGTTTCAAACTATGGTGTATACATTAGCATTTCCGTATTATTTTTCTTCAAAGGAAGGGCTCCTTGATAGAAGACATTGAAATTTATCAAATTATAGGTTTCGTGGACAACATAGATTAAACATAGGAAATATGTAATTTTGTAAAGTAGATATATAAAGCATGCACGGAACCCTTGTCCCATACTTAGTCTCGTCGTGGGTGGCTAAAAATTGAGAATCAAAGAGTTACCCAATATACAAATTGACCATTGGACTTGCATACTATTTGAATTTGAAGGCTGTCATGTCCAAAAAAATTTGCATTGTCGAAATAGTTTACTTTACATACATCGTTTTACATACCCCAGTGGACAAAACACACACACAAAAAAATAGTAATCATTTTTTGGATCTCGGGTTCTCGGGCTGGCGGGCTCTAACTTCGTCCACTGTTGTTCCGTCTACTACAAATAGCACAGATAATTCTGCGATATGCAAATAAACAATCGAACTTGTAGACTATTTGAATTTCAAGGGCTCATGTGCAAATAAAATAGCATTCTTGAGTTACTTTTCTTCATGTATGTTCTACATATGCTCATCGACAAAAACAAAAAAATAGTAGTAATGTCTGTTACATAGGGCTCCATCCTCGCTACAATCAGCACTTCCCAATACACATTAAATATGCTTTCAAAAGTCAAAATCAACCAGACAGGTTTGAAAAGATGGGCTTTAATAACTAGATAGCTCGAGGACATTTCCCATTAAAAGAAATAGATAGGATAATATTCAACCCTTCCTTGTTTTTTATTATGAATAGGAAGGGAAAGCTAAAGACTCAAAGACAATGTAGTTTTGTGGTTATTAGATACTCAATTCGCATTCTTGCTATGGCTTATGCCAATGCGTTGTCCATCATATATGACCTTCCTTCTAGGTTTTTAGATGTTTTTTCCACTTTACTCAAATAATAAACATGTCATTGAATTTGAAGAACATTGAGTACTAAAGTGCCTTACCTATGAAAGCACCTTTTTGCTAGCATTTTCAATTTGCCATTTTTTAATTTTTTTTTTGTTTATGTAGTTTTAGTTTTCTTAAAATATTCAGCATAGTTCACGAACATGTCGCCCACAGAGGCCTTCATTTCATGTCCCTCTTTAATATTGTGCATTTCGAAATGATGGGATTTAATAACTAGAAATCTCGAGGACATCTGCCCTTAAAATGAATAGACAATTGAATATTATGGGATCTAGTAATTTCCTTTTGCCTACATTTTGAATTCGCGAAAATACTTTTTATTTTTATTTTTTTTCTTGTGCAATTTTGGTTTTCATAAAAGCTTCAGCATATTTCACGAACGTGTGACCTACAGAGGCCTTCATGTCATGTCCATAGTTCACGAACGTGTGACCTACAGAGGCCTTCATGTCATGTCCCTCTTTAATATTGTGCGTATCTTAGACGTCAGATTTGATAATATGCTTGGATATGGGAATTTTAATACGTGTTGTTAGACACTATTCAGTGTACATATTCAAAAAGATTGGAATTAATAATTGAAAATATCGAGAACATCTGTCATTAAAAGGAATCAACACAAAATGTACGGAAGACCATCCCCCCTTTATTTTAAACACTTATTTTCATTTCTCTCTATCATCAAAGAGTTGTGCTTTAGTGTTCCTTCGTTCTAATGTTCCTGGTCATGGACACGTAAGACAACTTAGAGATGAAATCAAGGGGAAGATGAAATAAGAGAGACTGGTTTTATGTGACGTGATCTTTGAATAAAAAAAAACTCTGTTATACAAGAGAAGCTTAGAGATGACAAAAAAAAAAGAACAAGTATGTTTGGTGTTCTCCCTATGTTTGATGCTTTGGTTGGTTGAAAAGGTTGCATGGAAAATTGTTTGTTGAACTTCTTTGTTTTATTCTTGGGATTTGTAATGGATTTTTAGGTCACCTGGAAGATAGTTCTTCATTTAAGTATATAGCTTCTTCCAACAACATAGATTTGGACAATGTATCGAATTGTAGAGATAGCACAAGTATTTGTCTTCCTCGGAGGATGGTAAAATAATCTGTATGGGTGGATAAAACGACATATTATCACTACAAGAGTTTATATTTCATACTTTGATGACCTGCATGTGGCTCTGGTAGCCAACTTGAAAGAAAGACACGTTATTTGTCAAATTTTGTTTAGTTTCCTCTGGATGTAGTTGCAGAGTCCACATATTAGGCATCACCTCCGATCATTCCAGACCTTTATGCTGAACACCATACCTCCCCCACTATGAGGAAATATATATTCTGATGCATTTTGCAACATTTGATGCACTTGCCACACCTCAGCTACCCGAAGACGTTATGTACCTCAACATATTTTCATTTTGCATCTGGGTTGGACTTTTCATCCAATTTACTATAATAAAGCAAAGAAGTTCCACATACAAATTCTCAGGAAGGCTTCTAAACCAAACAGATGATCGAATATAGGGAGAATACCAGTCAGTATATACATGAATTTGTTTCCCCTGCCTTCAATGTTGTGACATAAAACGATTTTGTTCACTTTGAAATTGGCCTGAATCACATTTCTAAGTTGTCTCAAATGTGAATTCTTAGGAACATTGGAAAGAAAACACCTTAAATCCCAACTTTTCGACGGCAGAAGGAAATTAATACTTGACAAAGAATGGAATGTTGAATAAGCATCCATTGCAAGCAGGCCATATCTAGAAGAAACAAGGTATTCAAAAAACTAGGATAGATGTACTTCGCAGCACTGATTAAGTACAAAACCCAAAATTGATATTCAACTCATTTCTTACGAATAAAGAGTTTGAATGTCAATAAAAGTGTGAAGAAGCTTCATCAATGTACATATATTTAATTGGTTGACGGTAGGTCAAATAGTAATCGTTGTCGCAAATAGCCTCAACTGTATTTTGTAACACATCTTATTTGAATATAGAATAATTTTGGTTTATTTCTTAATAGTATTTTTCAATTTCTGGTATTTGTTTTAATTGTATTTTGTACCTTCTTCCCCTATGTCGTGAAACATGAAGGACGTGATTTTGTTTCTGCTACTCACTACTTCAATCTAAATAAAACCTAGTCTGTTATTTCTTTACATTTTACATTTAAAAATACTTTTTCATACACCATACTTATGTGGCTTTGACTCTGTATTTGAAGAAATAAATTGGAGGACCCGTTCTTCTCCCATTCTTCGAGTTCCATAAATATAATGAATTCATGAGTTACAACAAGATAGCTGAACTGTTGACACAATGTTCCTATGAAGTATGTTGGATAAATTGCAGCTTTCTCTATTTGATAATATCCGTGCATATATACTAATATTTGTACTATTGGAAAAAATACAGAAAACTTCCTCTTCGACAAATCTTAAGAAGTTATGTTTGGGTTTGCGGTATTAAACAAATATGTCCAGTGTTCCGTCATATACATCTTGCAGCCTAGGAACTTCCATAGTTTGCAATTTATGCTTTAATTACTTAAAGTCACAACAAATTTTGATTGCCTTTATTTAATTTAGATATCAATGTCTATGGAGAGCCACCATTTTCTTTTTTCATTGCAACGAATACAAGATGAATAGATGATAAGGAATTTATGTCATTGAGACCACAATGCAAATTCATGTTTCTTGTTGCACTGTGTACATCTTGCAGTCAAAAGTTTCCTGGTTTCAACAAAATTTGCGAGCCAAAGAGCATCTTGCAAATTGGGAGATCATTTTCATTTGAAACAGAAACAATCCATTAATATATATTAGTATCAATACTATTTAGATAAACGAAAAAAATTTCTCCATTGATATATACTAGTATGAATGCTATTGAAATAGATATCAAAACTTTGTCTTGGACAATACTTAGCCAGTTATCTGGACACCAGGCCCCGACTTCGCGGTATCCAACACCTATGTCCTCTGTTTCATCATATACATGTTGCAGGAAAAGAACTTCAGTGATGTGCACTTAATTCTTTTACTAGTGAGAATCCAGGAGAGGTTCGAAAACATTGCCATTAAAAAACGAAAAAAAAAAAGTTTTTCCCGACTCTTAGATACTTATCTCTTTTCCCATTTTTCTTTTCTCATTCATTATGGCTTTCTGGGTTTATACTTAGTCATATTTCTATGTACGACGAGCTGAGATGTCTTCATATCCATCTATATCCTTGTAAGACGGATCTGACCGACCATTGTTCCATTCCATACTTAGCCAATTTTATGCCCATTGTTGTGGGGCCGGTGCTTGCGAGACCAGCTACTTATTGTTCCGCTATATACACCTTGCACTGAAAAAATCTGTGATCTACAATTATACCACAGGTTCCTCGTATACATTAAATTTGTTCAAAGTATCTGTTGCTGATATGCATACCTAGCAACTTCATGTCCTTCCTGACATACATCAACAATGGTCTTACTAGTAATAAGTGGACACAGTGGAACGAAAGATACATCTGTGATCTGCAATTCATGCCTTAACATCTCCATCTATATCCTCGCACGAAGAATCCGACTGACCGTTGTTCCTTTTCATACTTAGCCAATTTTATGCCCGTCGTTGCGAGGATGTCGCTCGCGAAATGAGCTGCTTATCGTTACACTATATACATCTTGCACTCAAAACCTCCGTGATCTAGAATTCCACTGCGGGTTCCTTGTATACATTAAGTTCATTCAAAGTATCTATTGTTGCTTTCCATCCCTGGAAAATTCACGTCCTTCCTCATATACATCAACAATGATATCACTAGTGGTAAGTGGACATAGTTGTACGAAATATACTTCCATGATCTGCACTTTATGCATTAATTTGTGAGAACTCAACAGGCATTCACAAGAATTTTCATTAATAATAAAACACTAGATGTTCTTCTGCAAGATACTTGGTTCTTTTTCCCTTTTCTTCTTCCCGTGTATTATCTAGAATTCCGCTGCGAACTTCTCCATCCTTTTTTCGTTATTTTCTTCTTGTGTATTATGGGACTATAAAATATGGACATGATATTTTATAGAACATGTACAAATTTCAGATTCCATACCTAGAGACATTTTGGATCGCGGGTTCTCGACCAGGTGATTGAGTTCAAAATTGGGCCTCCATTGTTCCATGCCCTACAAATAGCACCCCGAGTTCCGTGATATAAAAATTTCTAAGTGCACCTCTGGATTAGCTAAATCAACATTGGATTGTTATTGTTCTGTGTCCTCCAAACAACGCTCCCAGTTCCACGATATAGAAATTGACAGACGGAGTGCAGGACTGGAGGAGTGGAGATTGCCATTGTTTATGGATGCTAATCCCTATGAAGTATCTAACAGTATCTAAAAAATTATTTTAGTTTTTATTTTTACCTGTATAACATTATCTAAAAAATTATTTTTAATACTAAAATAGCTCTTAGTAGTGACAACTGGACATAGAGTTACGAATCAATTGGGATTGCACTCTCCACAATATACAAATTGACTACCAGATTTCGACATCATCCTCTCTTCGATGTTACCGATTATGCGTTCAGAGAGATACAATTAGAAGGCCCGGGCCTCGCCTCCTTTGCAGACACTTTCTCAACCTATTTTGGATCCTCCTGTTTCCCGGTTCATAAAATATGCAGCTCCAACGTTGGCGGGTTGACATATGTTTATCTCCATCTATATAATCATAGAATGAATCCGACCGACCACTATTGCTTTCGATGCTTTTCCATTATATACATATTCCACACTAAATTTTCATGATCTACAATTCCACTACTAACTACTACATTATTTTTCCCTTTTTTTCCTTCCCATGTATCATGGGACTATAAAGTATGCACATGATATCTTATAGAGCATGTACTAATTCCCATGATATTTTATAGAGCATGTACAAATTCTGCATTCGATATCTAGCGACATTTTGGATCATGGGTGCTCGGGAGGGTGGGTGGGCTCAAACTTGGACCTCCATTGTTTCGTGGCCTACAAATATCACCCACAGTTCCGCAATATATAAATTGACAAGCAAACCCGTGGAGTGGCTGACTCAACATTGCACTTCCATTGTTTCGTGTCCTCCAAACAATGCTCACAGTTCCTCAATATACAAATTGACACACGAAATGCAGGACTAGAGGGATGAAGATTGCCATTTTTTATGGATGCTAGTCCCTATGGACTATCTAACAGTATCTAAAAAATTATTTCAAATACTAAATTATCTCTTAGTACTGACAATTGGACACATAGGTACAAAACAGTTGGGATTGCACTATCTGAAATATACAAATTGACTACTAGATTCTGACATCGTCCGCTCTTTCGTCTTACAAATTATGCCTTCAAATGTTCAGAGCGATACAATTAGAAGTTTTGGACCTCACCTCCTTTGCATACACATTCTCAACCTATTTTGGATTCTCCCGTTGTCGAGTTCACGAAATCTACAATTCCAGTGCGGTCACTCTACCACTGATCACAAATGTTTCAAAGTATCTCTTGTTGCCTTCCATCCCCACTAACTTCCTGTTCTTTTGGATGTACTACCATATGCTATTCATTGTTATGCGTATTTCACTCAAAAAGTTACGAGACATACAATTTGACCCTTGCACCCTCACCCTCAACGCTTGTACATTGCAACCCTATTTTGTAGTTGTCTTTTTTCCCCTACCCGCAACCTCCGTACTTTCTTACTATACAATTAGAAACATTTCATGCTAATAGTTGACCATGCAAGAACCCTCAACATTGTCATTAATGGACGAAAACTGCGAGGAGATATCCCATTATCACACATTAAACCAAGATGTGCAGAGAGTTATTTTGTCCCTTCCGATTGTTCATCTCCAACATGCATCCTCGTGTTGGGCTTCTCAAGAAATCTACAATGCTTAATCGCTCATTGCAATATCCAATGTGCTATCATTTCTATGTATGAAATTAGTACTATTTAATGTTAACAACGCATCATGCAACAACCATCCAAATTTTCATTAATCAAAAAAAGTCTCGAGGACATCTCCCATTCACACGCTTTAGACCAAAATTTACACAGGGTTATATTATCCCTTCCAACTTTTCATTTCATTGATCTACTGGAACAAATAAACATTCTTGTAGACTTATGGCACCAGGTCGAAAACAGTTTTGTGGAGATACAATAAATATGTTCGCACAAGAGGACCAGAGCTTTCAATGGTCCAGGGCATACTTTAACTATTCATCTTGTTTTGCCCAAAAGAAAGTGTTTTAGACCTATGGAATTGTTCATGCAGGCTGTGTTCCTAATGTTTTTGACTCTAAGGAGGTGGTCTCTTGGTGCATCAAAAAATATATTCCAAGACAAATAATTATTCCACTACGCGACCATTCTTCTGTTTCTTTGTTGCCTCGGCTCTTCCATGAGATGTTAAAATTTTCGAACCAAACATTGACATTTAGAGGACAAGACTACAAACAGTTTCTAGAAAAACATCATAACAGGTTAGACATCTTAGTGGACTTCCTCAAAAACCTGACAAGAGTTCCTGAAGATATCACAAAGCTACAGGTAAGATCCTTTAGAAATCCATTCCGGGAAATTACTTGGATGGTTACACGAATAACGGGACAGGCATCCACATCAAGCATTTCCCATATAATTGTTTATATTTTTTATTTCACAGTCAAGGAAAAATACATTTTTGATTGGAAGAAGTTAATTTCGATTGAGCTCTTCTTCCAGTTGTCACGATTCAAAGAATCAAATCAATTTTATATGTCATCCTAATTGATTTTAGAAATTGTGTATTGTTGTCCATTTCCAAAACTTTCTCTTTCCAATAAAATAAACTGTGGATTCGACCCAGTAACATTCTGCCATGAGGCACTGTGGAGACACAAGGCCTCCCATTGTTCTTATGAATTTTTTAATGACTTTGTCTCAGTTTTCAAAGATTTACTGTTAGGAAAGGATGCTCCGTGTATGTCTAGACAGGAAACCATGTTTTTGAACAGGAATGGAACACTTGAGCAAGAGGAAAATCACAGTTTCCTCATGGTCTTTGGCTCTAAGGAAAATCATGCCTTCCTTCCATGCCACATCATGGAAAAGATGTTTGTTGCAGAAATACAACCACTAGTTGCATTTTTTCCATGACAAGAAAAAATAACAGTTCATTCCTCTGCCCTAGAAAGTCGGAGACTTCGTGTGCAGAAACATAAACAAGATTGACGAGTTTGCCGCCCATTTCAAGAAATTGAACCTAACATACACTGAAAGGCTAAAAGGGTTTGACCCTAATGGAATTTTTCGAGAACATTTACTGGATGTTGGCTTTAACCCCTATTTTATCCATACACACCTGAACCAAGACAGGAATAGTGTCGACAACAATCCTTCTTCTGTTGATTGCGATGCAAATAGATTGCAAAGAGCCACTAAATTTCACAAAAAACATGGAAAAGTATCCGATGAGAAGAGTACCCAGTCCCCCACCGTCACTCCCAAGAGCACGACATCACAAAGCATCACTTCGAAGGTCCAACCTAGTAAGAAATCAACCCAGAAATCTTCAAACGGAGGAGGAGATAAGAACCCTCCTCACATAAATATTGATAGTTCTCATAAAATTCCACTGGCGAAGAAGAGAAAAAACAATGCAGGGCATGCAGAGGAACCCGAAATTGCATGTGAAAAACTACAACTTGAAATTGAAGCTGAGCACATGCAGAAAACTTGGTCGTTTGTGGTAGAAATATCAAACACTGACTTTTTTGACATAGATGAATCCTTCATAATCCATAGCGCTATTTTTGACAGCCAATCTAAAAGTATGGTCATTGAAAAGAGAGATGTAACAAACAAGAAGGGCAAATCTCGCGCAGAGATTAAATTTAGAGAAATTTCATTGTCCCAAATCTGCCAATTTCACCAGGGAACCGGTGACATTCTTCATGATTCCATTCAAGGAATTGAGACAGAAAATGCCAATATGAAACAACACCTTAACGAATTTGAGTAGGCTCTCCTTGCAACTCTAGAATTTTCCAATCGTTTGGAAAAAATTGTGCCTGCTACCACTGCAGCGAAGATGAAAGTATCCTCTACCCTCCTTGCATGCTCTAGAGCCCTTGTAGAGAATAACATCAACAAAAGAATGCAGGTAGTTATTGAATCCTAGGAATCATCGCAAAATTTAGTTTCCTTCGGAAAGAAGGCCAATGGTTTGCTAGAACAATTGGAGATGAATTTAAAAAATGAACAGTTTTTTTGTGATCAGGTACTGGCCCATTTTTCCAAATATGCCCACAACACATCGTAACTAAAAATAAGATAGGAGAAACTCCCCTCGCCAAAGCACACCAAAAAAGTAAAAGAATGTTGGCAAAAGAAAGTTGACAACCTGTAGCTCATTGTCAAGTCATGTAAACAAGTAATATCAGAAAAGGAAGATTTATTCACAAACCTTCTCTAGCTAGACTTATCCAGAACTACCAACGAGGTTCAAGATCCTAACTTAATTCACAAATCCTTGTCAGTCACCAAAGAAGCATTCAAGGAACATGTTGATATTTTAAAGGGGTTGTCTTTCAAAAAGTTTTAAAGCATACTTGAACATCGTCTAGATGAGCACGAGTGCTGGGTACTAGACTATGCCTCACACAATGAAGAAATTGAACAGACTCTGCATAGTATTTCAATGGATCTAAGGAAATTAGACAATGACATTTCCGACATAGAAATCTGGGATGAAACCAACACAACCCCCATGAAAATCTACATCGAAGAATGGTTCCAAGAGAGAATGAATGGCCTCGTCGAGGAAGGGCAAGAACCGGTCAACAGGACTACAATGCCCATCGATGACAACAATAAAAACACATTAATTTCATAGTAAGTTTATACTGCCATCTTGTTTTGTTTATCAATCAAGTTTAAGTGTATGCTGTCATCTTCTCTTCTTTATCAATCCACGTATGTTCTCTTTCAATAGAAAACTATAACCAAACACTCTTAACTTCCAATTTCTTCTTTTCAGGTCTTTCTCTCTACCGTCGCACACTTCTTTCAATGTTCCTAATTCTTGTACTTATTTATTTTTATGGTCCACGGGAGCCCCAATCCCAGTCTATATTTAAATTTCTAGAAACATGTAACAAACATTATTAATTTTTGATAAATTCCAAAGAAAACTGATTCGACAATGCCCTTATTGTATACTAAATTTTGGGTTTCTAGGAACCTTTCTTGTTTGTTCCAAATAAAACTAATTCGGATATGCTACATTTCTTGTCTCCTATTGTATGCTAATTTTTTTTGTCTTCAACGTTAAATGTTGATGTAATTTCCAGAGATATGTAACAAACATTATTTATTTTATAATAAGTTTGTATTGTATAGTTCACAATGTCGCTTCTCAATTTGTATATCATGAAACTCTCGATGTTGTTTGTAAGGAATAGAACAACATAGACCCATTTTTGAAACCACCAACTCGAGAACGCGCTATCCAAAAACTGGCGAAGAATGGAATGACCCCTCCCTACATGCTCTATAAAACGTGTACAAAGAAAACTAATTCGACAATGCTATATCTTTTTTGTCCAAGAAAAGCCTTAGTTTTAAAGCAAGCTAATTCGAGAAAATGTTATTACTATTCTATTGTATAACATACATTAATTTTTTGTAAATTTCTATAGTCCGCAACTCCGCCTATCGTTTTGTATATCGCGGAACTATCGGTTCTATTTGTAGGCCACAGAACATCAGAGACTCAATTTTGAACCTGCCAATTTCCAAAAACATGTAAGAAACATTATTATTTTTTGATAAATTACAAAGAAAACTGATTCGACAATGCCTGTGATCCAAAAACTAGTGAAGTATGGAATGACCACTCCCTGCATGCTCTATAAAACATGTGCAAAGAAAATTAATTCGGCAATGCTATATCTTTTTGTCCAAGAAAAACCTTAGTTTTAAAGCAAACTAAACTCTGCCTATCATTTTGTATATCGCAGAATTGTTGGTGCTATTTGTAGGCCACAAAACATCAGAGGCCCAATTTTGAACCCACCAGCCTGAGAACCTACGATCCAAAAACTGGCTAAGTATGCAATGAGGACTCCCTGCATCCTCTATAAAATCTCTTCCCCATACTTTATAAAAGAAGAAATTTCGTATGTATAAAACTAAATATCTACTTTATACAAGTACATATTTCGTATGTATAATTTTTTTATTTGTGATGAATTTCTATAGTCCACAACTGCACTCCTCCATTTCTGTATCGCAGAGAACATCAAAGGCCCAATTTTTGTATCGTGGAACTGTCGGTGATTTTTGAATATCGCTAGCCCAACAACCCACAATCCATTACAAAAGTACATATTTTCTATGTATAAAAATATTTCAATGTATTTCAACTTTCTAACCACGTGTCTGTACTAGGTCACATTTACTCCCATTCCAACCTGACAGTGACTTCGCTGCCATGCAGCCTTGTTGAATTAAGACAATCTTGTGACCTCTTAGACATATATACTATGTATACTAAGTGATAATTTAGATTGTTTTATATTTTTAAAATTAAAATGTTTAATTGAGATTTATTTTTAAGTTAAATTTTAAAATTTTAAAATTAATTTAAATTTTTATTTAATAAAATAATAAAAAATATGAAATTTTAAAAATTCAAAAAATGTTAATCTATTTTTAATATTGAATTTAATAAATATGATTGAAAAAGTATTATAAAAATTTAAATTAATATAACTTACTTAATTTTAAGTTAAATTTTAAAATGAATTCAAATTTTTATTTAATACAATAATAAAAATTATCAAATTTTAAAAATTCAAAAAATATTAATCTATTTTTAATATTGAATTTAATAAATATGATTGAAAAAGTGTTATAAAATTTTAAATTAATATAACTTCAAAGTGGCCACTTTGGAGTAGGAGTAAAATCCACAATCTCTTAGTCAAGTAGGCTTGTGTCATCATCGTGCATTTATTTTATGACATATTTTAGTATTTCGCATTTATTTTATGACATATTTTGGTATTTTAACGATCGTATAAATTATTTACATTAAATTTTTTTATTATATAGGTTTTATTAATATTACGTTAAAGTTTTATTATTATATAAGTTTCCTTATTCATATTACTTTTTTAATATTACATAGATTTTATTTTCATGTCTAAATGCTTCAGCTTTTTGAAAATCCTTTGTCTTGTGATAGAAGTTATAGTTTTGCTTTTTTTTGTTTTTTTTTTTCTTCTTCTTCTTCTGTGAGATGCAACTACATTGATATAATTTTACTTATTTTTTTATCTAATAATTAATTCTTCTATACTTACAAAAGTTTTGTGAATATTTTATTTAATATGCAAATTCATATATAATTAGAAGTTATTCATTTATCTTACAATAATGTATTTTCCTAAAAAAAAAATATTTTTTTTTTCGTTGTAAGATTTATATTTTTCTATTAGAAAACTATGAAAAAAGAGTTAGAGGTCATGATGGGGTTAGAGGTTACCATTCCACTATGGACCACCTTATTACATTTGCAATCATTTTAGAGAAGTCTTGTAATAATAAAATGAATCTCCTTTGTTGTTTGGTTGTTTCCTTCCATTGCTTACAGTAAGATGAAGCAAGGAAAAATAGTTTGTATGCTTTCTTTCGCCCCGTTCATGGATGACGAAATGCACATAGATGCAAGTTGCTTCTAGGTTCCAAGTATTCCACAAGACTGTAAATTTGGCAAATATATATAGGGTAAAGTTGTTTTATTGTCTGGGTGTGAATTTTGTGATGACCAATGCCATAAAAATAGTTATTAGTAATTAATACACAAGAAATTCAGTTTATGTATTCCACTGAATGTCAAACTTTCCATTGAACAATATTGAAATGAGTCTGGTTTTTTTTGTTGTTGTTGTTTGAACGACATAAATCTACATGAAATCACAATTTTATGTTTTTTAAATTGCATTTAATGTAGAAATTGATTCAACTTGCTAAAAAACTCGTGGGGCACTTGGATTATATAGAATTAACCACTCAAATTTGCAAATCCAACTTCTAACTTGATTTCGAGAAAAATTAAACAGAAATGTAACATCCCTCTCTTGCGCACATGTAACATCCGCAAATTAAATTATTTTTAAGTTTCAAATTTCTTAGGAAATTATTTCCGTTTTTGGTAAATTCGAAATTGGAAAATTTTTGCCATTTATGGAAATTCCAAATTTCGAATTTAGTTAATTGTAATTAATGATTATGACTATTGGGCAGAGATCTCATTTGAACCAACTAACTATTTGAATATGACACTTCTATGAAACAAAATATTTAATAATTATTGTTGATGGACAAATGGAACAACAATGTTAAAATCAGTTGAACATGACTCCATGAGTGGGGAACATGTTGGAACTACCTCAGGGCTGATTGTTACAAGTGGAAAATTTTGAATTTGGCCATTAGAAGCAATTGAAAATCAGGGATTTGGAAAGCTGGGAAAATTCCCAAGGAGGAAAAGACGTAGGCAAAAATGGTTTTTGATATATAACATATGGGAGGAGGCAGGACACTACCTAGTATGTGGGGGAAAAGGAATTATATCTTGTTGCTATGAACACTATTTTTCTGAGTATGAGGCAAGGAGAAGTTACTAAAACTAAAGGACTATTGCTAAGGAGAACTTCTGAGTTTTCCCTCATGGATTCATGGTCATGCTAGGGGGAGAACGGAACAAGTGATTTGGATGTTCTGTTCTAAGGTTGGGAGGAACATTGTTGTTCCATTTGTTATTCGACAATTGTTCAAATATGTCAACCTACTCTTTTATCTGACTGAATGTTATAGGGTTTAATAACTGGTAGAATGCATCTATTAAATTCTGGATAGAAGTATTACTATGGGCGAAAATCTGATTGAATGTTGTCAAACTTAAGAACTGACATAATGTATCTCAACTAATTCTGAATGAATTATCTCTGTTGATCTGACTATTGTATGAATTCTATTTTCATTTGGTGTATTAGTTGAAAAAGTGCATCTGGTTAAATTCTGGAAGGAATAATTCTGTAGATTAGACTATTGTTGTAATGGGATAAATTGTAGGATAAACCTCCCAGCTAATTGTATTTTGTTGTGTAATCAAACCAGAATTAGGTTGAGACTCTACCTATGACAGGAATCACAATATATATATATATATATATATATATATATATATATATATAG